>PVHY01023444.1:0-20942 GCA_004024945.1 Uropsilus gracilis
CACCACCATTTGTGGTTTGCATTGTCTGCAAGAACTGGGCTTCTGGTGCCCAGTACTAGAGCCTCCAATGTGGGGAGCTCAGGGTTCCAATCTAGCTAGCACCAAGGTGGGCCATCAGGCCTGGCCTACTTATGTGAATCTTCATGTATCATCTTGCAACCTTTGGCTGCTGGACAGCTTGGGTGCTACCCAGATGCAAAACTTCTGTGAAGAGAGTGAGAAACTCACACTGCTGCCACTGGACCTTCAGGGATTCAAGTGCCCCAGCCTGGTACCCAACCCCAGCTTGCACTGGAAGAAGGCCTGCCCGCAAGCAGCATCCTTCTGTGGTAGGCAGAGATTCCTGCCACCACTAACACTTTCAAAGCAGTGTGGGCTGACCTTGGAGAGGCAGGGCAGGAAACTGCCATTCTTACAGTCAGCTGCCTTTGGCAGCCTGTGCATACTGATGATTTGGTGGAGGGAAGAAGGCATTTTTGCCCTGTGCTAGTGCCACAGGGATCTGATTTCACAAGCAAACAAAAAACAATGCCAGTAAAATCAGGTCAGGCTGAAAATATGCACAGGTTGGCCTTCTGAAGGGATATTAGGAAGTATATGCACGTGAGACTCTTGGGATAACACCAACCATGCCAAATGAGAACATTCTAGATGAAGCCACCTGTCCCACAGATATATAAGGCAGTACAGTCACAACAGCAGAACTGTCTACCTAGTCTGCAAATTAGCAGACATGAAAGACTAGAAAAACATACAACTTGGAGAGCTGTGAGACATACAGCAATAGACAATGATACAGTAAGAATCTTTACAAATCCTTTAATATCTCTGAACACCTGAGATCTCTCTCTCTCATCTCCCTCACACACACACACACACACACATACACACACACACACACTGAATTGTGGTGATTACTAAGATAATATACTCAGAATTGATTGGGTCTGCAACAAACAGAAGTCACTCCACTTGTTATCCTACTCATATTGACTTTTTTCATCCCTCATACTAGAATAGTTCTCCAGTTGTTATTTGTTAAAGTGTAAATTTATGATTGTAACATTTTAAAAATTCTGCCCCGTTTCTATTTTTCTATTTTATTTTCTTTATTCCTACAAATGTTAACTTTACTCAGAGAGTTGAATATTGAAAGAGAGATGATGAAAATGAAGCTGAGTATCTAGGCATGGAAGCATACATGGCACTTTCTTCCAAGCATGGGACCAGATACTGTGTACACAGATGTAATTTATCCCATTTTTCTGAATAAGTATGAGAGATCCCTTTGAAAATGTCCCTTTGCAGATGACTGTAATGAGGCTTGATGAAATCAAGGAAACTATCACCAAACTGAGTTAGTGGCAAAATTTGGGTTTGAGTATATAGTCATCTAACCTTAAAACTGATGCTTTCCTGAGTATTTCCTATAACTTCAATATCAGGTGGACTAGACCAAGTTAAAACATTTTTTCAATGTTCAAGCGATAAATGAAATCTGAGTGAGGATTCTGCATGCAGTAAAAGGGAAGCATGAAACAGCATAAAAGAATGAACATCCTGTATTTTTCTTTTTGATTTTTGGCTTATTTCTGCTAATATGAGTCTTTCTAGTTCCATCCATGTTGCTGCAAATGACATTCGTTTTTTCTCCTTTATTGATGTGTAGTGAGAGAGGAGGAGGGGGAAGAAGGTGGGGGAGGCAAAGAGCACAGAAGATCAGGATGCTTAACAGTTGTTAGCGAAGTGGGAAAGCCCTGAGATACACAATAATGCAATAATGTAATATAAATACATACATGCAAATTTTTTAAAATTTAAATTAAATTAAAAAAAAAGAACAACCATCACAGAGATAGTTGACATTCTCTATGGATATCTCTTCTATCCTATTCCCCATTATACATTCCCAGAAATAATAATTAGTACACTGGATTTGATGTTTGTCATGCCAATGTTATTTGAAATTTTTAAATCATATATCATATATTATTTTGCATGGTTATAATTTTGTAACTATGGTATTGTAATATGTATACCTATCTATGTAACTTGCTTTCTTCCCACAAAAAAAAAAATTCAAATGACCAAAAAAAAATCTCCTAACTAGGATATTGGAGAACATCCTCATTTGTTACTTCTATTATTGTATCCAAATGTCAAGTTGTCTTAAAGTTTTAAAACTTGTAATATTTGTCATATTGATATCTTGTATTCTAATTTACATAGTGATATCTTGTATGCTAATTTTCTTCTATTTATACGTTCTAAGCCTGAAATAAATTGTATACTTTAAAATAAAAATATAAAAGATTAAAAAAAAAGAATGAACAATTCTGAAAATGTCAGCACTTACAAGCAACATACCAACAGAATTGGGTAGAGTGAGGCATACTATTGTCTTTAATGAAAGTATTCATATATCAGTAAGTATTTTGATAGAATCAATCCATTGAGAAGATATGGGAAGCAAATGGATAAGTGCCTATGTCAGAACCCAGAGGGAGTATTTTAGCAGACAGGCTTAAAATATGACAGTACAGTAGATCAACACTGGCACTCTGCTCCTTCATTTCTGTTCCAGCAAAGAATAAAACACACCAATCTTTCTTTCTGAAACAAAATAACAATTTCCTTTAATTATTATGACACTATTTGAATCATAATGACTATGAAAAGTAGTGACAGCTCTTAGGAATCACTTACAACTCTTGCCCTTTTGCCTTTTACAAACACTTTATATTGAAATAAATACAGTTTTACAAAAAAGTACAAAAAGATTCCCAGAGATCTCTTGTACCCCTCTATCAGCCTAATGTTATCATCTTGCAAAAGTACAGTACTTATCAGACCAGGAAATTATCAGCAATTTAGCACACAAAACTTACTCAGATTTCATCAGTCATACACAGCTATATATGTGTTTAGCCCAATGTAATTTTATCACAAGTGTAACTCTGTGTGATCACATTTTAATTGTCAAATCACCACAATTCTCCTTTTACTCTCTCCCCATAGAGTCACATCTTCCTGTTCTTCCATCCCTAACTCCTGATAATCACTATCTCTTATTCATACCTGCAATTTTGTGATTTCATGAGTATCCTGTGTAAGTAGTACTGCCATGTATATTCTGAAGAGACTGGCTTTTTGTCAGTCACCATAACTCTGTAAGGTTTATTCATCCAGCTGAGTGTATCAGAGTTTTGTTCCTTTTTATTTATGAGTAGTTTCCCATGGTCTAGATGTAAAACTTTAACACTTCATCCCCTGAAAGGCATTTGGATCATTTCCATTTTGGAGCTGTTTACAATTAAGGCTGCTGTGAATATCTGTTTACAAATTTTGGCATGGAAATGACTTTTCATATCTCTAGGATATATGCCTAATAATGTAGTTGCTAAGTTGAATGAAAGTTCATTCTCTCTTTTGAAAGGCACTATCAAAACCATCTAAATGGTTGGGTCATTTTATATTGGCACCAGCAATGTGTGAGAGATCTGGTTTTTCTGTAGCCTACCAGCATTCAACATTATTTTTTTACCATTCTGATAGGTTAATAGTAGCTCTGACTTAAGTTTTAATTTACATTTATGTCATAATTAGAGATATTGAATATCTTATCATGCACACATATGACATCTCTATGATTTCTTCAATAAAGTGTATATTTCTTAGCCCATTTTCTTCTGAATTAGTTGTCTTTTACTGTGGAGATTTGAAAAATTTTTATGTATTCTAGATACATGCTATTTATTACATGTGTAAATATTTTTCACTTGGAAATATTTTCTCCCAGTCTGTAACATATATTTTTATTCTCTTAACAGCTATCCATAGAGCAAAAGTGTTTAATTTTTCTAGAGTCTTATCAATTTTTCCTTTTATAAATAGTATAGTTGATTTTCTGTCTAATAATTTCTCCTATTTTGTTATAAAAGTTGCATACTTTTACATTTTAACATTGATGATCCAACTAGTGTCAATTTTCATATCAAGTGTGAGGTTTAGGTCAAGATTTGATGTGGGGAGATTTACCTCTGAATAATCAATTGCTCCACCTTCATTTATTCATAGGACTATTCATTCTCAATTGTACACCATTTGCTCCCTGTTGAAAAGTAATGATGCACATTTGTGTGTGTGTGTGCATGTATATACACACAGATACACAAACTTATATATGTGTGTATAATTATATAAATAAATATATATGTAGTGGTAAGCCTACATATCAATTTAAGGGGACATATCATTTCCTAACATAGGAGAAGGGGCTACTACATTAAGTTTTCCTAAGTTTTATTTGATTTTTCTCAGTAGCATTTTGTGCTTTATATTGAATAGTTCCTTTATATGTTTTATCATATTTATACCTCAGTATTTCATTTTTCAAATAAACATTGTATTTTATAGGGATTTCCATTTGCTCATTTGTTCATTATTGCTTTATTAGTCCAGGAGGTTTCTTGTTGATTTTGTACATTCCATGATGTCTTCTATGTAGATAATGATGCTATGTGCCATTTATTTTATTTTTTCCTTTTCTCATTCTGTTTATTTCTCTTGTCTAATTAAGTAGCAAGAACTTTAGCACCTCATTCATTATGTGTGGTGAGACAAAACGCTTTCGCTTTTTCCTGACTTTAGAATGAGTATTTTAATGTAAGTGCCTGAGTTTGAGAAGTGTTCCCCTCTATTCCTTTTGTAATTAAATTTTTATGATGACTGAATTTCATTTCACCTAGTGTTTTTTTCTCTATTAATTGATATAATCATACAATTTTTCCCCTTTAGACAGTTGACTAGTTGGATTGCATTATTATTTTTTAAATACTAAACCAAATTCACATATCTGGAATATATTCCACTTGGTAGATAACCATATATACATTGTTAGATTGCATTTGGTAATTTTTTTAAGGATTTATATATATATATGTTCATGAAGATATTGGTCTGTGGACTAGACTGTATGTGTGTATGTGTGCGCACATGCATGCTATTGTCTGGTTTTGACAATAGTATTATCTTTACAATAAATAATGTTGTTTATTGTTTATAATTTTATTGTTTATAATAATAAACTCAAAAAATGAGTTGAGAAGGATTTTCTTTTCTAATATTTTCTCAAGTAAATTGTGTAAAACAACATTAATTCTTTTTTACATATATTCTCAAATTCTACACTAAAATCATTTGGACCAAGATTCAGGAAAGGAGAATTTTAAATAGATGTTTACAAGAGTATTCAAATTATCATTTTGTCTTGGCTGAGTTTATTTAATTTGTAGTATGTTTTAATTGATCTTTTTCTTCTAAACTGTCAAATTTGAGAGTTTAAGTTTATTCATAACATTACTTTAGTATCATTAATATTTGCAAGATCTGTTGTGATATGCAGTGTTATTTAGATATTAATGTCTGTATTCTTTTTTAATCTTTGTAAGTCTTGCAGAAGTTTTATCATTTTAAAATTGTAGACACATTTCATATCATGATTTTCTCTGCTATTTTGCTCTTTTCACTTGCATTTATTTTTGTCTGTCATTATTATTTCTTTTTCTTTCCTTTGGGTGAATTTTGTTTTTTTCCTAGCCTTGAGGTAGAAACTTGCATTATTGATTTGTGGTCTTTCTTCTTCTCAAATGTAATCATTGAATGATATATTTTTTCCCTTTCAGCACTATGCAAACTGCTTTTCACATATTTGGCATGTTGTCATTTATTTTCATTCCATTCTATGCATATTTTATTTCCTTTGAGTCTTTCTTCTTTGAATACTTAGAAGTGTGTTGATTAATTTCCAAGTGTTTAGAGATTTTCTTTTGTTTTTTCTGTTTTTCATTTCTAAATTAATTCTCTTAATGCCAGAGAACATACTCCGTTATTTCAATTACATTTTAAATTCACCAAGTTTCTTTTAAATGATTTAAGATATGTTCCATCTTGTTTCATGGATCAGATCAAAAGGATATGCCATCTGCTGTATAACTAGATGGAGTGCGCTACAAATGTTGATTTGACCTTGATTGTTTAGTGTTGTTCAGTTCTTCTATATCCATACTGATTTTCTCCCTAGTAAATCTATAATTACTGAGAGTAGACTACATTCCCAACTATTCATGTTTGTTTATCTTCTTTCACATTTTTCAATTTTTTTTTTTTTTACAAATTTTGAAGTTCAGCTGTTTGGTTCATATATGTACTTAGGATTATACAATACTCTTAGTGAACTATTCTTTTTATCAGTATGCAGCATTCATATTTTTCCCTAGTAATTTTCTTTGATTTGAAATCATCTTCTATCTGATATCACTATAACAATACCTGACTTTTTTTATTAATATTTGCATTGCATGTCTATTTTCATCTTCTTTCTTATTTAAACCTATATGTGACATAGTGTTTGAACTTTGAATTTCTTATATGTAACATTTAGTTGAACCAGGCTTTTTAACTCTTCCTAATTGTGTTCTAGACCATTTACTTCCAAAATAATTATTGCTGTCAGATTTCTATCTGAAGTTATATTATTTTTGTTTAGTTCTTTTGCTTCTCATATCTATTCTTTATTCTTATCTTTATTATTTGAATGTTTTTGAGAGTTTTATTTCCATTTCACTATTATGATTTTTATCATAAAGTTTTGTGTAGTTTTAGTAATTTTTTAATTACCATATACATATGTAAATTATGACAATCTACCATATCAGTGCTTTACCACTTTGTACATAATGTAGAAACTTTAGTTACATCTAGGTTCCTGTACCTTCATCACTTGTTAAAGATAAGGCACCTAAAGTATAACAAGTAAATAAGTCAATAACTCCAGCTTAAGTCCAGTTTAAGTCCTTTCTCTGCATTGAGTACTATATCAGATGACAATTCTTGTCAAAATTTTAAAATATTACTAAAGAAATTCATGAGGAGAATGAATATCTATTAACACATTTAATTATTTTTCTTCTTTTTTGAAAGCCACAATTTTTTTTCTTCTATGGGGTGGTGAGTCTTCCTTTAGCTACTCTTTACGGATAGGCATGCTAGTAAACTATTCTCTGACTTTTTCTTCATCCGAAAATATCTTTGTTGGAGTTCCTGAATAGATTTTCATTGGAATAGGTTTTTAGACTAAAAATGTTTTACTTTCCTTTAAGAATTTGAAAAATTGAAAATGCTGTGTCATTTCCTCTGATCATCATGGATTCAGATGAGAAATTTCCTGTCATTCAAATTGTTTACTCCTCTCGGATAAATGGTTGTTTTAAGAATATTTTTATTGTCTTTAGCTTTCAGAAGATTAAACATGAAATATCATGGCATGAATATATTTTCATTTCTCTTAGAGTTTTTCTAGCATCTTCAATCTTTAGTTCTGATGCCACATTTAGGAATTATAGAATAATTATTTAATCAAATCCTTTTTTACTCATCAACTTGTACTCCTTCTGAAATTCTAATAATAAAATAGTAAAGCTTTCATTATAATATAACCTCATATATTCTTGAAACTATATTCCATTTTTCATGGTCTATTTTCTCCCTATTGTTCAGATTGTGTAAATACTATTACTCTATCATCAAGTTCACTGATTATATTATATGTCACCTTGTCTGATATTTTGCCCATCCAACATTATTTTCAATTATCGTATTTTCAGTTTTCCAATATTGACTTGGTACTTTTTAAATAAATTCTGTATGTTTGCTGCATTTTTCTATTTTTATCTACTTCTAGAGATATGCGATTGATTATTCTAACAAATTTATGATGACAGCTTTAAAATCCTTGATCCATATTTTCAACATATGATTCACTGTGATGTTGACATTATTTGATCATCATCTTCTTATTCCACTTGTGATTTTCTGATTCTTTTTATGACAAATGAATTCTCCACTGCATTCTATACATGTTGTTTATTACATTGGAAGTCTCTTTGATCCATTTGAAATCCTCTATTTTTTCAGATAATTGTCCTCCTCTTTATTCCTCCCTGTTGCATTCAGCAGTTGCTGCTGCTGCTCCTCTCATTCCCCATTGATGCCCTTGGCCACTGCTGTCACTGGATGATATTTTGGGTAAGGGCAGGACAAAAGTTCCTCAACATCACATTTCTCTATATGCTGGGTTAGGTTTTCCTATTTTTGTGACTGTAAGTAGACTCATCTTCCTGCCAGGGAACTGGCTGGATGACATGGGCTGGGATTGTAGGACTTGAGGCTGTTAGAGGTGGATTGCATGCCTGTGCTTAGGGTATTGACTGAGGGGTAATTGGGAAGATCAGAGCACCCATGAGGATTGGGTTATGAAGCAGAGCTGAGTCTTCACATTTGTTTTGGTTAAGTTTTCCTTTCCTAATCCTGTGAACAGAGTGTGGGTTCTATATTTTCATTATTTTGGTGTGGGATTTGGTGTCAGGTTTCAGACTTCCATGATATACAATTCAAAAGTATATATAGGGGGGAAAGAAACCCTGGTAACTCACAGATGTATTATTAGAAACTTCTAGAAATTACTATCTTCTTCTCTTTTGTTTTCAGAAGTGTTCAACTGCTTGTTGCATTATACCCAGATATTTAATTGTATTTAGAGGAGAGATGTGGAAAAGATGGTCAGAGAAAGTAAGCCTATGACACCTTATTCTGAATCTGAACAGAAATTGCCTTTAGTTTCTAGAGAAAATGAGTAATTTAATGTTAGGAAGTATTTGGCATTATCATTTAGTAATTGGACTCAAATACAAGCCCATATATTTCTATTATGTAAAAAAAAAAAAACAAGATGACTATACATAATAATTTAATAATAAATCTTTCCCCATACTATTTTATAATATCTGTAATTAAATAGTAGTTTTCCCTTAAACTGATATGTGAGTCTTCAAGATCATATTTCCTTATGGTGATGCATATCTGCTATTTTTAGTTTAATAACATTTGTGGTGATTATAGTTTATTTGGTTTTATGGTTTCTGTTTCTTTTGGTTTTATGGAATCTGATCATACAACCCAACTTTAATATTTAGTTAATATTTCTTGTACCTTGTGTTTCAGAAATGTTGTGGTTATCTATGCCCTGCTTTCTTTGGTTTGTATGAACACCCTGTAGTTCAGGGAGTTTGTCTATCCTTAGCTCTGAGAAATATGTCTTAAGCACAGATGCCACATGATTGTTGAATGAAATGGGAAAGAAATGAACAAAGTTGGTTCCTTCTTGTTATCACTGGCAAACCCAAATGAAGCACATGATCAATGCTCAGCATCAAGGTTTAACTGAAAATGTGAAAGAGGTGCAGGAATTGATAATGATGAAATCAGGTGGTGTTGTGCACAGAGGCATGACTGCATTGGAAGTGGAGTGGAGTGAAGGGAGTAGTGGGAAAGGCATCATCCATTCATAGCACTTCTAGATGCATAATCCTTGAGAATAAGAGGATTATTCTCAAATAAAGGAAGGGTTAAGACTTTGGCAGCTGTGTACATCTATTTTTTTAGGTAATTGGTACATTAATTGACTAGACAACATCAATGAGGCAAGAAATGAGGATAAATAGAATTATCTAAAATAAGTATGTTTAACACTGAAGTAGGCTTCACTCTGACATTAAATTCTCTGTAAATATGACCATTTCACAAATGAGACCACCTTGTTCTTGTAAAGCAAAGCATCTTCCTATAAATCATACCACCACTAGTAGGTGCTAGATCTCCCAGATTAAAGCCCTTTCCCACCCTCCTACTCTTCACAGATGTTCAAGGATGAGGTAGAACAGTATGACTAAATGCATGTGCATATTTAAAAGTATAAAAAGTAGTTAAAGAATGACTAGAGACTATAAAGAAAGGACTGAGAAGTGTTACTTATAAAAGAAGATTTAAACAAGAACTAAATAACACTTGTAAAAATGCAAATACATGTATACTTTTATTGAATTAATAAGACAACAGAAAGATTAAATGTAGTAGTACAATAAAAAATCTGAAGATACTAAAATTTAGTAAAGAAAAATAATAATAAAGGAAACATTAAAAAGAAATAGTATTCAGCTATGACATGTAATGAGCTTGGAAACCATGACTCCCATTCTTCTTTTCCTTAAAATTTTTATTTTATTAATGTATTGTTTTAAGTGTAGCAGCATTAAGACCCCCTTCATCAGGTATTACCAAAATCCATCATGATTCCTCCCCTGTTGGTTCCCCATCTCCCACATTCTTTCCCCTTTTGGGGTGCTCTAGTTCTATAGTCTGCTTTCAAGGATAACTTTTCAAGTTTGTCCTTCTCTGATTCTTAGTCTGGCTTCTCAATATTCCACATATTAGTGACACTATGTTGCAAATGGCATGAATTTATTTTTTTAATCTCCCTTATTCCTACATGAAAAAGGTGAACAAACTAGAAGTAATTAATTTCACTTAAACTTATCAGAGAATTGAGGACATGAGGTTAATCACCACTCTGAAATTAGGTTACATAGGCATATGTAGGGAAATCCAACACTCACATTGTTTACCTAAAGTTGGCTGTAATAGTTTTAGTCTCTGAAGTCATCAACTTTTGGAATACTTAACTACACATTTTTTAGGGGTTTCTGGGTTCTGAATATGGCTTGTTGAGTAACAAACTCCTTTTGAGCTGTAGAAATAGGGAACCCCCACACTGTCATGCCTTTCCTTACCACTACATTAGAATATAAAAAAAATGCACTGGTTGGCAGGGGGAGGGAATATTAATCATTTTGAAATATCACCAAAATGTTCTCAACAATAATATTGATTCTCTGAGGGAAATAACTATCAGAGCACATTTCATAAACAATATCTGATCTTAGAATGGAATTATTCTTGATACAGTCTCCTCTAGCATTTCTGTCTCCTCTAAAGGGAGATAAAATCAAAATCAGCTGGCAAAAGTAATATTGTAGCCAAGAAGGTAGTCAGAGGAATGAGGGAGTGAAATGTGTGAAGAACATAGTCTGAGGCAGAGGTTCCTGGAAAGAATAAGCTGTCATCAAAATAAATTAGAAATAGGAAAATAAGAAAAAATAAGCAAAACCAAAAACTAGGTAAAAATTCCCTTGTCTGGCTAACCAAAAGAAAAAAAGTATGACACAGTTTATGAAGTATCACAAATGAACACTAACAGAACATGAACACTACCAGAAAATTCTATGAACAAATAGTTCACACAAATTTGATCTCTTGTATAAAATGGACTTACTCCTGAAAAGAGTCAAACTACTAAAATCTGCTCCAAGAGGAACAGATGATGTGTATAACTTAACCTATTTTAATGATGAAAATAATAACAATACTTTCAAGGAAGATCCAGAAAGTTCTAGTGAAGAATTCTATCAGGTATTAAAGGAAAAATTAATATTAATTATCTACCATCTTTCACAGATAATAGAAGAAAGAACACTGTCAAATTCATTTTTCTACTTTAAGAACAAACTGCAAGCTCACTGATTTTTTGTAGTCTTTTTGATGTCTGTTTCATTTATTTATATACTTTATCATTTTCTTACTTCTAATTTCTAACTTTGGATCATATTTGTTCTTCTTTTTCAAGTTATCTGAGATGATTTTTGGCTTGGGAGTTTTTCTTCTTAATGTTGCTTTATATTGCATTTATCTTCCCTCTGAAGAACACTCTGTTGCAAACCAGTTTCCGGTAGCTTGCATGATCATTTTTATTAGTCTTAAGGTATTTGTTGATTTCAGTTTCGAGTCCCTCTTTACCCAATTAATAACATTAAGAAGCATATAATTTAGTATTCTTATATTTGTGTTTTCCTTGATTATTTTTATATTTGATTTCTAGTTTTATGACATTATGATCAGAGGGTAGTTGGTATTTCAATCATTTTAGATTTATTGGCAATTGGCACGTGTCCAACATATGTTCTGTTTTTGAAACTGCTATGTGTATATATATTTATATATGTGTGTATATATATGTATATATACTTAAATAAAAGGTGTATACAACAGTTGGGGGGAGGAGTGGTCCTAAATATCTGATCTATTTCGTTGAACATCTCATTTAACACTTTTGTTTCTGTACTTATTCATTGTCTTGTTGATCTATCTATAGTTATGAATGGGATGTTAAAATCCCCTAACACTGAACTGGAAAAGGTAGTTCTCCTGCCTATCTGTGACTATGAAGATGTTTCTTTTGGCAAAATTTTTCCCTTTTCAAAACAGCAGGGGAAGTTCTTTCTGCCCACTTGTGTATGTGCAAGTGTCTTCTTTCCTCTCCTGCCCTTTTAAAAAGTAAATAAAATAATATTCCCTTGTCAACATCTTACTTTAGTTTTATGATAACTCTATTGTGAATTTTGGTGCTCTATTATTCAGAGCATATATATTTGTGAGTGTTCTATTTTCCTTGTGTTAGACCATTAATCATAACATAATATTCATTACTATTCTTCTTAACCTTTCTAATTGGAAGTTTGTTTTATCTGATATATAGATGTTCATGAGTATTTTTATTGCCATTTTTCTGCAGAAATATTTTCTAGCATTATTTGTCTATGCTTTGTTGGTTATATGGATCTTTTAATAAATAGATGTTTATGTTTCTTTTTACATATTTGCATTAAAAGTCTAAAAAATATAAGACATTAACAGTGGTTATGAATATGCAGTAGGATTGTGATTTTTCTTTTATTCTTGATATATCTATTTTCTTAAGTTGCTAATACTATATATCCTTTTCATAAAAAAGAAAAACAATGCAAATGTTAATTATTTATTTATTATATTTACATATATATCATTATTTTATTCCCTGGGGTTCTCCCTCAACCCAATCACCTGTAAGCCTTCATCTGGATCTTCTTATATCCTCCCTTTCCCAATTATTCCCTTCTACCTCTCCCTCCCTCACTGCCTGCCCCAGCTCCACTGTCAGCTTATTTTGACTTTTTCCTGGCCTTTTGTTTATTATTCTTATATCTCATCTATAGGGGAGATAATGTGATTTTTGTCTTTTTTCTTTGACCTATTTTTGTTCATATGATTCCCTCTAGGTCCATCCATGTTATCATAAATGCATCAGATTTGTCAGTTTTGATTGCAGAATAATATTCCATTGTGTAAATATATCACATCTTTTTCAGTCATTCATCTGTTTGGGGGGATTTGGATTGTTCCCATATACTGACAATTGTAAATACTGCTGCGATAAACATACAAGTAAGAAACCTAAATGGTTTCTTACCTGTAACAGACAATAGGAACAATAAAAAAGTTGTACTTTGTTTTGGAATTGATTCAGCTATTCAATACCTTCCAGTTAGTGGGTTCTGGATATTTGTGTTTAAAATGATTATTGAGATGCAGTGCTTATTGTCTTTTATTATTTTTGTCATTTTACTTTGTGTGTACGTTTCCTTATATACTTTGCTTAGGTTCATTTCTGTTGTCTTACATGTATTGATTTTTATTTGAATGTTCTGCTAAGGTTGATGAATGGTGGACTATCTGTGGGACCCATTGGATAGCTTGATTTCAAGCTCATTCTCATTGGCCACATTTTCACTCTCTTCCTCCATGTTATGTATTTAATTGTCTGTTGCTCCGATATTTGTTGTTGTTTTTTAATAACACGTATAACTTGGTGTTTTTGTTTTTGAATTTTTTTCAGTTTTTGCTTTTCAGAGAAGGTCCTTTTTTTTTTTCAATTTTGAATGATAAATTTGCCAGGCAAAGGATTCTAGAATGGTTACATTTGCCTTTGAATTCTTTAAATATCTGTTATCCCTTCATACTTAGAAAGTTTGTACTGAAAAGTATGTCCCTTTATAGGATACTCTATTTTCTTTATGTTTGTAGTATATCGACCTGATATGTGACTTCCAAAGGTTCATTATAATGAGTCCTATTGTGTGCTTATTAGCATTACTTTCTTTGAAACTCTCGGACCTCTTGGATCATGATGTCTGGTTCATTTTCCAGATTTAAATGATTCTCAACAATTATTTTAAGTAAATATTCTATGTCTAATGCCTTTATTCTTCTACTTTTAGCATCTTCTGTTATGGATGTTATTTTTTTTTTATTATCCCAAGGGATTCCAATACTATTTTAATTTATTTATTCTTTTCCTTTTTGTAGTTCCATTTGTATTTTCAATGGCATTACATTTTTTAAGCAATTTTCTCCTTTTTTAAAATTTCTTTCCTGTTGAAACCCTACTGTGATTTTTTAATTCAGTTATAGCATTTATATATATATAGTAGTTCTAATTGTAATGATTTTATGTTTTCTTGGTCTTTGTTTTGTTATTATTTTGCATCATTTTTTAAGTCTAAGTAAATATTTTAAAATATACTATTACCTTGAACTACTCTTCAGTCATATTCTGCAAATCTGCTAGATTGAGATCCCTCTCAGGATATGTCTATTTTATTTGTTTGCTTACTTGCTAGTTGTTATTTTTTGCTCCATCATTTGTGATATGATCTTCTGTCTCTTTATTTTTTCATTTTTATGGCTTATATTAGGAATAGACTTTGAGATGGTTGCCTTTGAACTCCTTAAAGTAATCAGACAAGATATAGGTACTCACAAGGAATTTTAAAAAAGGAAGAAGAAAAAAAAAAAACCCAAGAGACCAGAGCAGTGGGAAGCCAAAGGAGCACCTCCAATGAGCATCAATCAGTTTTATCTTGTTTCCTGCTGTTTTGTGGGAATCAGGGTTGTGTGGTCACTATCCCCAGTGATCTTTTCTTCTAGGCTAGTGCTCTGAATATATGGTAAAGTCAGTTTACAACGTTGGGATATGCTTGAATATCAAATGCAGTGCTGCATTGCATTTTATTTAAAAAGGGGTCACAAGTTGGGATTCGTTCTCTTTTCTTTTCCAGTACATAACCTTATGCCGGAGTGTTGTTCTTGTTGTCTAAAATATATTTAAGAGATGCTTAAACTATGTTGAGGGAGAGAGTTCAGTTATTTTGGTTTTGACACTGGGTGATATATAGTGGGGAGACAGGTGTTTTGAATATCCCATTTCAGCTTGCAAGTGGTAGCTTCTTCTATAAGGAGACTAGACTACCAAGTTCTTCCTGCTGATTCAGTTTCCAGCTATTTTATATTTGGAATTTCAAGCTCAAACCAGTACTCAATATTTAGTACCCACACCTTTCCAGTGGCACACACTCTGTTCTGGATGCCAATTCTATGCACCTCTTTGTCTAAGCAAACAGTGAGTTTCAAAAATTCCTAGGGTTGGCATGTGTCCCTGAGCCCACAACTGTAAGAGGCTTAATACAGCAGCAATCTCTCCTTTTTATGTGTTTTACTGCTCCAATATCACTGTAGATGCAAATAGTTAAAGTTTGCCCTATCTCTTTCTACTGGCCCCTGCTCCTTTTGTGTGCTGTAGACATTCACTTAACTCACAGGGTCATTGACTTTGTCCTGCCCCAAGTTAATTATGAGTATATGATGAGGGTGAGCCCAGTGTCTTTATTCTGCCCCTATCTTATCTAAATCTCAAGTGTAACCTAGCTCATTTTTTATAATTAATTTATAAACAAAATAGATATTGTATTAAAAGAAAATAAAACAGAAAACTACATATGTTAATAGTCAAAACTAATGACAAATATATTGAAAAATTACATTCCTCATGACTAAGTGTGGCTCATTCCTGTAATTCAAGACTCTGTAATACAAGAGCTTTGTAAGTATAGCACTTATAAATCAAGTAATATCACACATTATATTAACAGAATAAATAAGAAAATAATGTTATATCAACAGACACAAAAACATTCAAAATAATTCAACATGCATTCATAAATTAAAAAAAAAACTAAAAATTCAGGACTAAAAACTGTTTCTTAAACTAAGAGTATATGAAAACATAGAACGAACATTATATTTAAAGATGAGCTACCAAACAGTATTCCTCTTTAGATAGATAAAAAGCTATCTTTTAAACTTCCTCTGCCACTACACCAATTCAGCATTGTCCTGGATGGCCTATTGAATATGATAAAGCAAAAGAAAAGTTATAAAGGGAATACACAGTGACAAGAAACAATCAACTATATACCCTCTGATAATATTATTAGCCAGGTAGGAAACAGCAAGGAAGTTTAAAAAATAAGTTTCAGAAATAAAAACAAATGTAGCAAGATTGCAAAATAGATGGTAAATAAAATTTTATCAGCTTCAGAGCCCCCCCCACCCCCGAGGTGCCATGGCTTTGACCATGGCTCCAGATGCTGATAGGCAGGCGAAGCCTTGCTCCACCACAACTCTGGAGACCAGGGACTTGGGGAATGCATGCTGTGGAAGCCAATCTCAGTCCCTCTGGTGTCCCAGTACAAGATGGTACCTGCATGTGGGCAGGTGAGAAAGGGGAAGGTGCCCCTCTTGTGCACTTCCACTTCTAACAAACCATCATAGGAATAAGAAGAAAAGCAATCCCGCTGCAGACATATGAGAGGAGAATTAAGGCCTTGGACACATTAATCACCTGAGTGAGACCCAAACAGAGCATGACCGGAACCATATGAGACAAAACTGTAAATCCATCTGAAAAGACAACCTACCACAGAGCTGCATTTACAATATTTCAGGGGGCCAGGGAGCCAAACATCTGATGCAGGGATGTGTCAACACCAGTGAAGCAACCCCCTACTACAAAGGTCAAGAAAAACCACAGAGATGGGACTGTGACCCCACTCAGAACTGCAAACTAGGAGAGAGGAGAGGAAATGGATCATCCAACCACCAGAGTTTGTCCCTTCTAGGGACCTCTCTACCACAAATGGCTGGGAGTTATGAGCCTAATCCCCTATGCCAAAGCAATAAGATTTGGAAGCAGCAAATGGAACAAATGTCTGATCGGAGGAGACAGCCAACATGAATGAGGAGGCTTGAAACTTTATAATCACACGGGTCTGGAGAAAAGGAGATAGTCACCTCCATCAAAGGAAGTGCCACAATCAAGGAACCAGGATAGCAGCTCCACAAACCCAGCAACAAGGGGTTTTCAGATATGTTCGGGCTAGATACCCTCTATAAAACTACCCCCTGGAAATCTAAGCAGTAAAATAATAATAATAATTTTAAAAAGGACATCGATTGCACCAGAAAAGAAAGAGAACAATGGGCCAAACACCAATCAATGACTTGCAGAGAAAGGGAGGTAGGAGCAACCAGAGGGGGGGAAGAAGGAAGGGGGGAGAAAGGATGGGTCATAACTCTATAAATAACACTGTGGCAGAAAATAAATGAAATTTATTGAAATAAATAATGAATGAAATAAATAATGCAGAAAATAAAATGAAATTTATTAAAAAACATATCAGTGTCTCCATAAATCATAATGAAAAACTGGGACTTGAAATTAAAGAAATGTTATATTTTATAATAGTTCTTGCCCAAAAGAAATACTTCAGCATAAATCTAATGAGTTTATAAGGGATATCTACACAGAAAATTACCAACACTAGTAAAATGGACCTAAATCATAAATATAAAGTAAATATGTAAGTATAAAACTTCTTGTATAAGACATAAAAGACAAATACATGTCACTCTGGATTTCATACTAAGTTATTAGATAAAACACTAGAAGCACGACCTATAAAATAATAAATATATGTAAACTTGATTAAAATTAGAATTTTATGCACTGAAAAATTGTTAAAAAGACAACTTGAGAGATTACCGTGAAGATAGTTACATTTAACAACATGAATCTGTCAAAACCCATAGAATTCACATGCAAAGAGTGATCCATGGTGCATATAAATTTTGTTTTTTACTTTTTTAATAAATAATTGTATATATATATATATTTCATATTTTTGTATCCCCTGGGGATCTCCCACATACATTTTAAGGAACCATTTAGTAAATTCAGATATTCCAGAATATGACACAGACGTTGACAACAGGATCTAACTGTATTACATTGTGTGACACATTTTTACAGAAAGATTTTGGTACTAAATCTTAAAAAGAAGAAAACATTTCTACATTTTGCTCTGCTAGTAATGTCTTCATTCTGGCAGGGCTGCCTTTGAGGATAAAGTCAGTAAGATAATAACTTTGTTTACTGTGAAGACTTTCCATGGTGAGAAGTAAAAAAAGGTCCAGAAAATCCACAGTCCTGTCATGTTTATAAATTGCTAGAAGGAGCATGCGCTAATGGCCTGATGTGCATCATATCGATCAGGGGACCTTTCAGGATAAGAGATTCAAATAACCTTTGGTCCTTACATCTTCCAAAACACAGGTCACTTTGACAAAGTTGGCTTTGCAAAATCAAGAGATTATTTTTGAGGTTGTTAACACTTTTCCTCTTTTAATCAACTAAGTCTGTGTAGTGACACCATCTTGCTTGTGACACCAGTTGTCACCAATTATGCAGGCATCTCAAATCTGAGTAGGCCCCTCACTGCTTTGAGCAGACTGAAAATGAGAGTCCTGGAGCCTCTAATTTTATTTAATAGGCTTTAATCCTCTCGGAACCAGGTACATAGCACAAGCGGGAAGGAAGGCAGGGAGGAGGCAGGCACATGCATGGTGTCTGGGAGGTAAGGAAGTCCTTCAACCCTCTTAAGAATCTTCACACTCTTTCTTGGGGCTCTCTCCTTGTGTTCCCTCAATAGGTGTGATGCTGTCCTTTTAGTCTTTCCTGCCAGGCCCAGGTGAGCCAAATCAACATGCACATACCCATTGGGCTAGGCCCAGGTATGTACAATCGTGGGAAGGGTACAATACTATGGGTGCTGGTCATAAGGGCTAATGGATGAAAAGACCTCATTAACTCATTTACTCTACCATATACAGAAACCTACCTCATCTAGCTAACTTAATATGTTAGAGATTAATTAGATCTTCTTTACTTTATTAAAGAACATTTTTTGTTGTTGTTCATAACCTAAGATCAAATTTCAAAGATTGGGGGAAAGTAAGGAGAGAAATCTGATGCCAGTCTCCCTGGTATAGGTCCTCACTTTGACTCTGAATACACTCTTAAATAAATTTACCTTCTATTAAACTTTGAATTTGCTTTACAAATTCATTAGACAGTGGTTATTACATCAGGCAGTGCAGACCAAAGTAACTTTTGAAATAAGTAAACATTGCAAGATCAAAGGGAAAAGGATCAGCATATTCAAATTATTCTGTGGACTCCTACAGGACTCCCATAGTGTTAAAAATTAACATTTCTGAAACATTTAACCATGTGTTAATAATTATTAAAGAAGATAATTTTGGTGAATCAAACTAACTTAACTAACATTTCATAAGTTTTCACTCAAGAAATTGCAAAGTTGGGTAAAAGGCAAGGAACTTACGAGATAGAGAATAGTGGACAAGGAAGAGACACACGGTAAATATCAGATTGACTGGGACCACACACCTAACTTATTTGGGGTGAGAAGGAATAAGAAAATAAGTATAGAGGTAGTGCTGATGTGGCCTTTGGGAATAAGCTGACTGGTACACTGTGTTTATGGTCAGATTCTTTTCAAAATTCTCTAAATACTTGTTGATGAGACCTATTTTGGAACAATAACTTCAGTTCAACACAAATGTGATATTGTGATTTATATGAGGAAACATATTTTCTTCTCATCATTTTCTCACACAGAGCTCCTAAAACCCTTGGAAATTCCAAAGGGATAAGAACCATCACGATTTCTTTTGTTTGGTATGTGTGTTATTTGAGCAACTCAGTAAATAGCATTGTATTAGGTTTAGCCTAAAATAGAAAATAAATATCCATGAGTCCAAATTCGTAAGAAAGTTACTAAATAAATGTAGAGAGGAGATCAATTTCCTGTGAGGAAATTTCCTGTGAGGAAATTTTTAAAATTTATGTAAGCCCCCCTTCAAATATATAGACTACACTTTCTTTTTCTTAAATGCAACTTGTGCATAGCAACCTTCTTTCAAAGTCCAGTATGGAAAAGGGTAAAAAAAGGTCACTTTATAGTGGAGAAACCTGACACACTCCTTTGAATGAGTGATCAGGTTCAACATCAATGGTGATTAGAGAGTTGTTGGAATAGAGCCTGGTAAGATATGGCATACTTCCAGGGTCTTCCTGCCCAAAACTCATACTTCTATTCTGATTATGACAAAAATATCAGATGAATACTAAATACTATGCTTTGTCATGACAAATAGCATGCTATTAAATAGCTCAACAACACACTTCATGAATATGGATGACAGATATTTTGACAAATAATGTGACAGACAGAAATACAGCCCCAAAAGTAAGTAAAACAAAATGGAAGGAGACATTTAAAAAGTGTGCACAAAACATTGCACAAAGAAAATAAAAAAGCCAAAAGTCAGAGAAACAGTTAAGTTTAAAAAATTGCAACTCTAATTCATTATTTTGTCTAAACAACTATGTAGTGAGGGGCTGTTTTTATTAGAGTGTTCTAGCACTTGATAACACAGAAGAAATCATACGAATGCTGTAACCCAAAGATTCTGCCCTCGGGTGTCCTGGATATCATCAAGAGTTGGCTCTAAAGTATGTCTTTGATCCTATTTGATTTCCTGCCATTTCACAGATAAGTAACATCACCCAGTATTTATCTTTCTCCTTCTGACTTATTTTACTTATGATTCGTTCCAGTTCCATTCATGTTGCCACAAATGGTGTGAGCTTATCTTTTTGATTGCTGAGTATATTTCATTGTATATGTATACCTTATCTTCTTGGTCTACTCATCTTTTTTAGAGCACTTAAGCTGTATTCATAGCTTGGTTATTAGAAGTAGTGCAACCCTTGAACGTTGACCATAGAACTGATACATCCAAAGGAAAAAAAGGGAGGGGCACGGGGAAGGACAAGATGGAACCAGCACAACAGAGTAATAGGAGGTCTGTGAGTATTTTGATGGTTGGTTCACTATGTTGTGCACTATACCTGA
>PVHY01023445.1:0-20951 GCA_004024945.1 Uropsilus gracilis
TCTATCTATCTATCTATCTATCTATCTATCTATCTATCTATCTATCTATCTATCTATCTATCTATCTATCTATCTATCTATCTATCTATCATCTATCTATCTATCTATCTATTTGAGACTAGATCTTGCTATTTTGCCCAGGGAACTGCAGGATCATATTGCCCAGGGTACCATGGGCTCAAGCAATCCCCACGCTCAGCTTTCCAGGTAGCTGGGATTACAGGTGCGCGCCACCATGCCCAGCTATTTTTTGGGACTAGGTCTTGCTATGTTGCCCCAGGCGGGACTCAAACCCACAGATTCAAGCAATTCCTAATCCCGGCCTTGCTCCTTTGGCTGATTTAAAGGTACGTGCAACAGTGCCTGGCCCTGTATATAATTTAGAGGAACAGGATTACACTTCCTCAGATGTGTATCCCCACCCTACCTCCACCAGCTAGGCATCCACAGTTTCTTACCATAGATCATTGGGTCCTCTGCCTGCTTTTGTCAACCTTTCTCTCCTTCCCCTTCTAATAGCTCAATTCTGCAGTCACATTTTTAGGGCTTATTTTGGTTTAATTTCATTAGTTCCTTCAAAAAAATCTTTATTCCACATAGGAGTGAAATCACCCAGTATTGGTCTTTCTCTCTCTGACTTATTTCTCTTAATATAAACCTTCTCAGTTCCATCCATGTTATCACAAATGACAGCTGAGTTGTATTCCACTGTCTGTATATACAACTTAATCCACTCCTCTGTCATTGGGCACTTAAGTTCTTTCCATAAGTTGGCACTAGATGGACTAGCAGCAGCCCTAGAAGACTTACCCTGATTCCATCAAGAACCTATGAAGTGAATTCATAGAAGTCACTTGAACACTCCACATTTCTTACCAGCAATGCTTCTGAATAGAAGCTACAGATAATCAATCAATCTTTTTCCTGTTGAATTTCTTAGGCTATTAGGAAGACTTCAGATGACATGAACTAGCCTTCCAGCTCTCCAGGCCTGCTTGCCTTCTTTTTTTTTTGAGACTAGGTCTCACTATTTTTGCATGTGGAACTGCAGGCTTTTGTTGCCTGGGGTGCCACCGACTCAAGCAATCCCCAGCCTCAGCTGGGATTACAGGTGCGTACCACCACACCCAGCTATTTTTTGGAACTAGGTCTCGCTCCGGGCCCCAGGCGGGACTCGAACCGTGATCCCTAGCTCCAGTCGCTTCATAAGCTGAAGCTTACAGGCACGAGCCACCATGCCCGGCCCTTGCTTGCCTTCTTGTACAAGATACACGCATATTTCATATTGTGTTAGCTCTTGCTTCAAGTGTGTACCTTTTACCTGAAAGACTTTGCACTCACTGCTTCTTTTCCCCGATACATGAATCCTCCCCTTATTTCATTCAGGTTTCTGCTGGAAAGGCATCTATTCTTCTATCCATGAAGGCTTATTTTCACCTATCATCCGGTTTAATTGTACCAGCCTTGTATTGGAGCTCTTTCTTGTGCTTAATGTTGCCTGCTCACGCTCTAACATTTTATTTGCCTACTGTTTGTCTCCCCTGCTAGAAAAAATCTCCTTATGTGTGAGAACACTGTCTTGTCATTTTGCTGCCTGGTCCTGGATAGAGGGGAAAGTGAGCGTGACTTTGTATGTCAGCTCAGGCTTGTATCAGGTCCTTCCTTCTTGCTGGAGTCCCTTCTTTTAGGATGTGGCTAGAGCTTAATGAGGCCCCTAACAAGCTGAACCATTCTGCTTTGAAATTATCAATGCAAAATGTCTCCTCATCTCCCCTTAAAATCTACAAATTCTTTCTATTACAGATTCATGCTTACCTTAGAAAATGTTTATCCTCTTTCTTTTAATCATTTGAGAACTAATCTCTGAGCTCCCATTCCAAGACCCAGATCAATATTTGAGAAAGTATCACTCTTGTCCCTGTTGTCTACCTGGTCCTCACATTTCTCCCTGAGCCCTCTATCCTCTGATCCTTTAGCCCTGTTCTGGGTAACTCTTCTGAGCAGGATGAATAATCTCACCCTGTTCCTTCTTTTTCAAAGATGCTAAAATTGTTCTGGTTCCTCTGGTTTGGGTACTTACATAAAATAGGTGCCTGAGTAAATAAATGGTTCCATTTTCGAGGCCAAGTGTGGTGGTGTGTGCCTTTAATCCCAGTCTAGGCAGGGAGGCCAAGGCTAGGAATCACTGCTGGTTCGAGATCCCAGGCAGCATAGGGAGACTTAGTCTCAAAAAAACAGCTGGGTGTAGTGGCGCACACCTGTAATCCCAGCTACCTGGGAGGCTGAGACTGGGGATTGCTTGAGTCTGTGGTACCCTAGGCAATGTGAGCCTGCGGTTCCATGGGCAAAAATAGCAAGATCCCAGATCCAATCTGTGCTCTGCACTACTCAGATCTAATCCTGGGTCGGGACTACCCCGGGCAACACAGTGAGACCTAGTCTCCAAAAAAAGGTTTTATTTTCTGATTCTCCAACTAAAAGTAGTCTGGTTTGTGCCCAGGAATAAATTCTACCTCTGCTTTATAATTCTTCTGACTTTTAAAACTACCAGATGCTGGGAGGTCTAGAGAGTTCTCTGTCACTTAGATTCTCTTGTACAGTTTATGTCAGTTATTCTCTGGAAGGTTTGAGTTTCTGATGCTTTTCAGGCTCGCAGGCCTTTCCAATGAATATGTGTCCTTAGTATTGTCTCACAGAGAAGAGTGACTTTTCCTGTGGGGAATTCTGTGGGGTTTAGTGACATGGGATGATGGTGGACCTCTATACCATAATCACCACTCTTTTCTCTAGTATTTTGGGTGTATATTCTAAGAACACTGATCAGCTGCTTAAAGACAGCTAAAATGTACATAGATCCCTATTTTAACTAACTGGAATGGAAGTTAAACCTTTCACTGTAAATACCTCTGCTAATCATGGGCAGATAAATATGAGGAGGAATTTGAGTCTAAATTTTATCATAAAAAACAGTAGCATTCTTTTCTTTTGTCCTTGCATGACTGAAATCCACATCAGTTTGAATTCATGCAGAGCAAAAGTTCAATTTCATTATCTGAACAAAGCAACTTGATCTCATCGTGGGAAGCTCATTAATTTCTAGTGGAAAATAATCAGCTCAGAAAAGGATGGGTGGGATTCTGTCTTCCTCTTTTTCCTGTAAGTTAGAGGAAAATGATCTTTGGCTGAAAGATGGCTTGGCAGGAGTTTTGACTCTCCAAAGGAAACCCTCTCTGGAATGCAGATAGGTTAGGGCCGCCCAGAAAGGGAGGAGGGTAGCAGAGGGCCCCCTATCTGCATCCATCTGTGCCAAGCTTCTGCAGTTGGCAGTGTTCTCTGCTGCTTATGTCACAGGCAGTTTCCGTTCAGCTCACCTCTTCCAGCTTCTAGCAGAGTTCCATTTACTCCACATTCTCTCCACCTCTTGGTATGGTTCATGCCATAAATTCCCATAGTGTATAGTGGCATCGTTTTGTGCTTTTAATTTCCATTATAATGATAAATATCTTTCTCAAGCTTGGTTTCCACTTATATTGCTTCTTTGGTGAAATATCTCTTCAAATATCTTGCCCACGTTAAAAAAGGTCTATTTATCTTCTTTTTTTAATATTTATTTTTTCATTAAATAATTTATATATAAATTTCACATATTTGTGATCTCTGGGGTTCAGCCCCACACACTCTCTGATGGTTCTCACTCTGTTCCGGTCCCCTACCCCCTAGTTGTGTACTTTAATTTGGTTGTTAGCTTGTTTTGACTTTTCTTCATGGCTTTTTGTTTACCGTTCCCATGTCCCATATAATAGTGAAACCACTTGATTTCTCTTTTTCTTTATGACTTGTTTCTGCTAATATGATTTCTTCTAAGTCCATCCATGTTATCATAAAATCATCCAATTTGTCTTTTTTTTTTTTTTTTTTGAGACTAGGTCTCGCTATTTTTGCCCGTGGAACCGCAGGTTCTTGTTGCCCAGGGTACCACAGACTCAAGCCATTCCCAGCCTCAGCTTCCCAGGTAGCTGGGATTACAGGCATGCGCCACCATGCCCAGCTATTTTTTGGAACTAGGTTTCACTACGGGCCCCAGGCAGGACTCGAACCACGATCCCTAGCCCCAGCTGCTTCATAGGCTGAAGCTTATAGGCACGAGCCACCATGCCTGGCCTCAATTTGTCATTTTTAATTGATGAGTAATATTCCATTGTGTATATATACCACATCTTTTTTCACCCAGTCATCTGTTTTGGGACATTTCGATTGCTTCCATGTCCTTGCAATTATAAATAGTGCTGCCGTAAACATCCAAGCATAAATGTCCCTTTGTACAAGCATTGAGGTCTCCTTTGGGTAGATTCCCAAGAGAGCAATTACTGGGTTAAATGGTAGTTCCATTTTCATTAACTTGAGGGCCCTCCACACAGCTTTCCATAGAGGTTGGACCAGTTTACATTCCCACCAGCAGTGTAAGAGTGTTCCCTTGTCTCCACATCCTCACCATCACTTGTTGCCCATTTTTTGGATGTGGGCCATTCTTACTGGTGTAAGGTGGTATCTCATTGTGGTTTTGTATTTCTCTGATTGCTATTGATGTTGAACATTTTTGCATGTGCCTGTTGGCCATTTGTTTTTTTTTTTTTTTTTAGACATTGATTTTTTTATCTGTTGGCCATTTGTATTACCTCTTTAGAGAAGAGTCTATAAAAAATGGACTATTTATCTTCTGATTGAATTTATAAGTATCTCTTATATATCCTGAAAGTAAGACCGTTATCAGATATGTGATTTACAAATGTTTTCTCTATTTGAATTTTGTCTTATTATCATAACCATGTCTTTCAAAGAGTAGAAGGTCTTCATTTTGAAGAAGTCCAATTTATAAATTTTTCAGTAATGGATCTTATCTATCTTTGTTCAACCTAAGGTCACAAAGATTTCCCCCTAGAAGTTTTCTTTCAGAAGTCTTAAAGTTGAATGTTTTATATTTAGGTCTATGTTGTGTTTTGAAGGAAATTTTAGATGTGGCATGAAGTATGAATCAAAGTTGATCTTTTTATTGTTATTCAATTATTTCTGCATCTTTTGTTGGAAAAAAAATCCTCCTTGTACTAAGTTGCCTTTGTGCTTTGTGGAAAATCAATTGACCCTATATGTGTGGATTTTTAATTTAGATGCTCTATTTAGTTCTACTGATCTCTTTTCAGATTGTGTTTTATTTTTAGTTTTTAGTTTCAGTCTTTTGCTTCAACAAGAAAGTAGAAGAACTTTTAAAGACAGCATCAATCAAACAATTGGACAAATACTTGCTAGAGATCAATCAATCATTATTGGAGAAACTTTATAAATCGATTGATGTTTGTTTTTATTGGGCCTTGGTCTTTAAATAATCTAATAAATCTTTAATCTATCTGAAAATTGTCTCCAAAATGAATAGAGATGTATGGGGGGAGGCAAAAAAGCATTTGCAATTCTGAAAAATAATTCCAATACAAAACAGTGTGATCATGACTCTATTATTTTTAACTAAGAGAAATAGTTTTATTATTTCATAAAACATTTATGAGTAAGTTTATCAGTAAAGCATATTTTAGCTTGAGCTTCAAAGATTTAAAATGTCCTTACTTTTCTTTTGTGTGTGTGTTTCAATCTAGTCAATTATATATATAACTATATATATATATACACACATATGTATGTATGTATGCATATGTATTTTTCCCATCATTGTATTCCCCAAGATTCTCCACCACCATTTCACCCATGAGCTGTCCTTTTGGTCTCTTGTGTTCATTCCTCCCCTTATTTCTCCCTCCCACCTTTCCTCCCTCCCTCCCTCTCTTCCTCTCTCCCTTCCTCCTTCTCCTTTGTTGTATACTTTGGTTCTGTTGTCAGTTTGTTAGTTTTAGCTAAATTTTTCTTATATTTTTAATGGATAACTACGAGTGCACACATTGCCAAATGAGTGCGATTCTATATATACTATTAGTTGCTGTTAATATTTTTTTGTTGATTAAACATTTTTAGTTTTCGTACATTGTGGCTCACTTGGGTACAGGATTTAATGTCTCCCCTTGGTGTAGCCCCATAAATATCTCTCTAACATGTGACCAGTCACCATAGTCCCTTGTTTCTTCCCTCCCTTGTTTTCATCTCTCTTCTTCCTCCTTCCCTGCTATGTGCCTCAAATCTGTAGTTTGCCTGCAAGTTTCATCTTTTCTGTTTGTTTGTTTAGTCCCCCCATATTCCTCCTTTAAGGGAAGCCATTTGGTATTTTTTTTCCTTTTGACTTATTTCACTGAGCATCAGCCCTTCCAGCTCCATCCATGTTGCTGCAAATGGCATGAGTTTATCTTTTTTGATTGCTGAATAGTACTCCAGTGTATACATATACCACTTCTTCTTAACACATTCATCTGCATTTGGACATTCAGAGTGTTTCTATAACTTAGCTCTTATAAATAGCACTGCAATAAACACAGGAGTGCATGCTTCCTTTTGAATTAATGTTTTTTTGTCCTTGGGGTAGATTCCTAGGAGTGGAATTGCTGGGTCATATTGTAGGTCCATTTCTAGTAATTTAAGAAACCTCCTTACCATGGCTGTCAATATTTTAATGACTTTTTTTCTGCTTTGTAAAAAAGGGTGTTCTGCAGAGGCACATCCCTGGGGTTCAGTATAAGGTGGAGAGAGCAAACCTGAGTATCGGATGTTAACAACTGTGATAAAATTAAACCGCTCTTTTATGTGGTTAGTGCTGCACGTTGTTTAGATTGTGCAGTTAGTGGTAGTTTTAAAATCAGCACATAATGCTTATACTGTACCAAAAGATGATCTAAGAAATATTAGGCCACATGCATTTTACATATATGTTGTTGCTACAGCTCCACATGTTTCAAAACAGGAATATGGAAAATAGGCCTTTTTCTAGTTATAATCCAGCTGACATATGACTGTGGGTAAAATGTATCTTTCTTTTCCTCCATAAGGTGAGAATAATTTCACTATTAACATAGATATTGTGAGAATCCAAGATTTGTCACTTAATAAGAAAGAGAAATATGTTAGTGACGCAGTGCATTTCTATGGCGTTTGCCTGTTTTTAAGGACCTTTCAATTTGTTCTGACACTTTGAGTCTCTTAGTGGGGACCAAAAGTTGTTTTGTTACTGTCAAAGGCAGAGCAAAATTGGAATAATAAATGTAAAGATTGTAAAATAATTGTCCAAGTGACAGTCTACTTTATTGTGATAATATATGACCAATGTGTTTCTGTGACTTCTTTCCTGAGTACAATTATTTGGCTTATGAATAATAGCATGATAGGACCAAATGATTTATGGAGAGGTAATATGACAGTATGCTATGATCATACTGACTACATTCTTTTATACTCTATTTCTATGAAAGTAAATTATGCTATCTATTTAGGGAAAGGGAGGGGCAATATGACAGCTAACTTGCATATGTTCTAAGAGGTCTGAGGATGATAGGCATGTGGCAGAGGAAGAGGGAATGAAACGAAGGGAAAGCTCTGGAAGTTTGGGGAGGTGACAGTGTGCAGAGTGCAGGAAAGCTGGCCTGGATTCACCATAGGGAGGAGAAGGTGTTGAGAAAGAGTCATAGAGGAAATGATGCAGAGATGAATGGAGAAGAATGTGCACTTAACAGGGAGTAGTAAAGGTTAGAGGAAATAATTCTGGTCTGGTGTCTGCTGCTTTCATTACGGTTCCAACTGGATGAAAGGAATTCAACAGATGTTTTTAAAAAAAGAAACTGGAAAATAGGACAAACCATGGGACTGTTCTAAGACAATTTGTTGTTTATAGTGAGTTCCCAAGAGGTCAGTTGCAGAAATCCAATCATAAGATCCATGGGATGGTTCCAAGGGGCATTTTCACAAGGCCCACAGTGTCAGGCATGAAAGGGGGAGAATTTAAGGAGTGGTCAGTTCATAATCTATTAATTCAGGATTCTCTAAAAGAAAACTGCTGGTTGAACTATCACAGTGCCAACAGATAGGCCAAAGACAAAGACTAAAATTTTTTCTTGTTACTGACATATGAAATGTCCACTAGAGATCATATAGTATGTGTAGTAAAGAATCAAGGAAGAGAATGAATAGATACAGGCAGAGAAAGGGAGCATAGATTTGAAGACGATCTGGTGAGCAAGTATGGGACATACTATTCTTCTGATATGTCTCACCTGGAGTATATAGAGACTGTACATATATTTAAAAAAAAAGAAACAATAAAGACATATCTCCCTGAATAGCCATCTGCAATGCAGTGAATATCAGTTAACTTCATGTAAATCTACTGATTTGACAAAAGCTGCAATGCAAATCACCTGGGGCTGGATTTGGATATGAAGCTGTCAGAATTTTCTGATTGCCCAATAGGTTAAATGCTGTTGGAACATTAGCTATTAATGTGTTTTGGGCTAAGAAGCTGCAAATTGAGTGAAGTCCGCTGGCATAGGTCAGTAACATATTTTGTTAGAAAAAATAAAATTGGTTAACTCCTTAAGGTCTGTTCATTCACACTCTCTAATGTCCTTAGAGTTTTTATCTGGAAAGAGATGGTAATATTAACCTTCATTCCCAATGCATACATTTTCTCTCTCTGTTCTCTCTCTCTCTCTCTCTCGTGTTTTTGTGAAGAGTAATTGAGATAAAGAACATAAAGCATTTGGTATATACCAGGATCTCAATATGTGTAAATTATAAGCTCAGAGGGCTTGTATGGGTGATTTGCCTTTGAAAATCCGTTGCCCACCTCAGCAGCTGGCAAATAACAGGCATCAAATATGTATTTATGGAATGGAGGAATAAATGAATCACCCTTTACACTCATCAGCAAAGATCAGGTCTTTAACATTATTTGGGATTGTTGTACCAGGCTTCTTATAGTTGTTCTTGACTACAGTCTTGCCTCTCTCTAATCTGTTTTTCAAAATAGTACCAGAGTTTCCTAAACCACAAAACTGGCCTGTCATTTTTTTTTTTTTACTTACTCTTAAACAGCTGCTCATAGCACTGCAGATAAACCCAGTCTCCTCAGCATGACTTAGAAGGCTTTTCAGCTCTTTTCAAAAAGTTCTGTAAAATCTTAAGATGTCTTTTGCTGCTGCAGGCTAATTCTTTCTCAAGGTATACTGATTGGGAGTTGAATGTTGCTGTCTGTAACATAAATCAAAATGTTGCCACCCCCACCCCCACCACACACACCTAACAAGGAACTGAAAAGAAAGGTCCAGAGTTTGCTGAGCTGAGCTGTTAAGTGTTTAAAAAGACCCATTTTCCTGGTGTCTCTCATTCACCTCTGAGAGTTATAACTATTTATATCAACAGTGTAACTTTAGGACTAAAAACTGGTGCTACCTGTATCAACGGCCAGGTTAAAAAAAGAGAGAATTTGGAAACAAAAACTGGATGTGGTAACAGCTGGGGTAAAGCAAGGTTTAGTTGTTTGTTCTAGAAATCCTGGAAAGGAAAGCCTATGTGCAATTAAGAAATCATGCTATTGCTTTAGGAAGTCTCTCTGTATCAGTACCTCTGAGGCTATAGTTTACTCACCTCATCAAATGCTTCACTTGAAACAGCAGTTCACTTAAGACTCACTAAGACTCCCTTAAGGCAGTGTTCTCCCTTTCTGCAATGAGTTCTCTCTCTCTCTCTCTCTTTTTTTTTTTTTTTTTTTTTTTTTGAGACTAGGTCTTGCTATTTTTGCCTGTGGAACCGCAGGCAAACGTTGCCGGGGTACCACAGACTCAAGCAATTCCCAGCCTCAGCTTCCCAGGTAGCTGGGATTACAGGCGCGCGCCACCACGCCCAGCTATATTTTTTTGGAACTAGGTCTCACTACGTGCCCCCCGGCGGGACTCAAACTGCAGCTGCCGCTTCCTAGGCTGCCGTTTACAGGCGTGTGCCACCATACCCGACCTACAATGAGTTCTTATAAACTCAACAATGCCTGTTCTTTTCACAGACTGTGGTATTTGGGGGATTGCAATAACGCCCTTAATTTGCAGCTTCTGTCCTCTCTTCAGAGACAGCATAACTTTATTTTAGTCTCAGTGAAGTCAGGGAGAGTCAAGGGTAAACAACACATGCTAACTCAATCTTACCTTTCATTAACAAGTTGGATTGCTGAAAATGAGAATCCCAACACCATTTTGCAAACAAGGAAATCAAGGAATTATTTTCTCTGCTACATATAACAATATTCAGACTGGAGTGCAGTCTTCTTGAGTCAGGAGTTAATTATATCTTCTTTATTGTGTTTTCCTAATGTATCATGTGGGACTTGCTCTTCCCATTTATAGTCAAGAAGACTATTGAATGACAGGAAATCTGGACTGAGTGAAATACCTTCAATGTTGTGGTGTTTAGACAGAATCTATGGAAATAGTTACTGGTAACCATAAAATCTGCAACAGTGATGATAATATGTGTCCTAAGCCTGCCTGCCCTGGGATAGCATCACACATGTATAACTGCAAAAATGTTGGTGGCTTCCTCTGCAATGTCATCCTGGGCTCAAAGCAGGACTTCCTCAAGTCCTTAGGATTTCTTCTCAGCTCGGGGAGCCATGACTGGGGTTGGCCATGGCTCTTGGACACCACATAGTGTATAATAAAGTAAAGCATCTTGTAGAGCCTCCCTATCTCTGACCAAAATCAAGCATGCTTTTCAGACTTCGTTAAACCTATAATCAGACCCCCCCCCAAAAAAAAAGGAACTAACTCCACGGATTGTGGGTGTCGGAGAACTTTGAATTCTTACTTGTGGCTTACTGAATTTCCCGTGTTTATGGAAAACACATTTTTCCAGTTTCAAGTCCAACATGTGTTTACTGCAGAAATCTGTATGTGGTGTAATGAAAGTATTCATGCCCTGCTGCAACAAGTTCATCCAAAACAGTCCTGCTAGAGGAGAGTACTGTACATGGTTGAATTTACCCCTTTCAGATAAGTTCCGACACATTAAGATGCATGTAAACAAACATACAATGGCTACTATAACCATCATTAGCCATAAAATTTCCAAAAAAATGGTTTTTCTGTTATTAAGTTTTAGAGCTCTTTCCTTGTGAGTACCTGTACTTCCAATATTCTTTTCAATCACTTCCAATCACTGTAGCATAGGTTCTTTTACTAAATGTTGCCTGAGAAGCTCAGTGTATTCTCTGAATTGTTTCTTCCTCTTTTCTTTTCCCCTCTTTTTCTTCCTTTCCTTTTGCTGTTGCAAACAATCCTATAATAAATTTCTTTGAACCTAAAATTAGTTTCTAATGGTTTTCATTCTTTAAAGGTTGTCAATATGGTAGTTGAAACATGGTGTGTCCCCTTGGGGTTTTTATTGTTGGCATTTCCTTCATATCAATGAGTTGGAATATGTTTTAGTTTATTGATCATTTATATTTCATCTTTGAACTGCTTAAATAGGTGCTGTTCAATATGACAGGCACCAGTCCAACCTGGCTACTAAGTATTTGAAAAGCAGCCTGAAGAACTTCAAAAATAGGAAGAACTTCAAAAATTTACCCTAAGAAGAGGAAAGTGAAGTATCTCATTAACTTTTTATATTGAGAATCAATTGTTAAGTTTTCAAGAATTTTATGAGCTGATTGTTAAACTTAGCTATGATTGAAAATTAAATAATGAAAGTTTATAGTTAGATTGTATTAAAACAAGTAGTCAAAGCTCATTATGTTATAATTATTTTACTTATTTTCAAGCTCCTGAAGTTATTTGTTTCTAATGTTGGGAAATCTTCTAAGTGGTGGGCTTCTTTTTATCTCTTCCGACCTCGCATTCAGTGAGGCCTCATTAAGCTCTAAAATGACTACAGTAAGAGAACTACACTATGGGAATCAGCAGAAGCTACAAGTGAGGAGGCTTGTATTTTGTTAATTACTTAGATTGAACAAAGCAATGGAGCAAATGTTAACATTGGGGATTAAACTTAAAAAAAATCTTGCTTATCTGTAGCAATTACATTGTGAATATTGTGCAAGAAGTTGAGGAATATGAAAACAATTTTTCAGTTTATTTAAGAAATGGCTCATATCATTGACCACCTATGATAGCTTGGACAAGCAATTTTGCCTTTTTCATAGTCCTAATATGAACTAAAGCATTAAACAAAATTCATGTTAGTACTTACTCTAAGAGAACTAATTGTTGCCTATGTGTTATCACGTGACTGATTTTAAAGTATACAAATAATGAAATTCTTTTTTCCTTCCTTCAAAAATTACATCTCTTTGATTTTTTGGTATAATACTGTATTGGTTCAAACTCCAGAACAATGTGGAATAACAACAGAGTCACCTAACATTCTTTTTTGATTCTTATTTTAATGTTCCTATTTTACCATAAAGAATCTTGTTTGCTCTGTGTTTCTGGTAGCTACTAGTAGAATCCTGGAATTTCATTTAAATACTTTTCCTACATACTAATAGGAAACTTCTGTGGTCTGTTCTTAGTGAAATTTCCTATTTTAAAAGATGATCCTATTTTCTTCAAATCTCTCTCTTCTTTTCAAAATTTTATTACTATATGGGTTCCAGCATCCTTGTAACACTTGGCCTTTTGCTGCAGTTAAACAAAATACTTCTTTTTTTTGCCCCTTTCCCCCAAAACATCTCTTTATGACTCCTTGAAAACCTTGCCTATGCTCATTGTTTCTACCTCCTCACCTGCCACTTTTCTTTTGCACACTCCATATATATTTTTTGCACCATTAAAACCACTCCGGAGTCATAGAAACTCAATTTTGCCAAATCTTATGGGCAATTCTCTGCCCTCATGTCAGCAGCATTCTTGAACGCTTGATCATCTTTCCTTGAATTCCTTTCTCTGCTTGCTTCTGGGCCTCTAGGCTCTGCAGGTCTTATTTCCACCTCATTTGGGCCTCTAACTGGAAAGTCATCAGTTCTCAGCTCTCTTTATTTGCTTCCATGACTTCTAGTACAACATATCTGCTGATGATTCCATTATATATTTGCTGAACTCTTGTCAAGTCTTCAGATGCTTACTTCTATTTTCACCTGGGTATTTTGTAGGCATTTCAACCTTAGCAAAGTCAAAATTACACATCAATCCTCAACCCTTCCTCGAGCTGCTCCTTTTGTAGTCATTTATTTCTCAGTAAATGGCACTATTTGTGTAAATTAAGATAATCTAGAATTCAGTGTGCTCTGTTTCCCTTACCCCAACAACAAATTCATCAACTTATATTTTCCCTTTTATTATCTATTCCAGATCCAATCACTAATTGCAGTAATATCACTTCATAGCCTCATCTAAATCTCACTTCCATCTCTCATTTGGACTGTATCAATAGCTTTTGAGTTATCTCCACTTTCATTCTTCCTTTTCCCAGAGCACCCACAGAAGCATTATAAATGTATGTACATAATCAATCACATAGTCATATAAATATAAGTAATTAAGAATATAGATAACATATACTACATTATGTTAAAAACTTTCATGTCACTGATTTCAGGAATGTTTTTGGAGATTCAACACCAATGGCAAGGAAAATTAAAGCAATAAAAGTAAAGGAACTTCATCAAGCTTGAAATCTTCTGTACACTGAAAAAAAAACTGTCATTAAAACAAAGACACTTTAATGAGTGGAAAAGTATTTGCACATCATAATCTGACAAAGGGAGTAATATCCTATGTCTACAAAGAATTCATACACTTCAACAAAAAGGAAAACAAGAATCAAATCCAAAACTGGGAAGAACAGCTAAATAGACACTTCTTCAAGAAAGACATACAAGTGGCCAACAAGCATGTGAAAAAGCGTTGATATTATTTATCACTGGGGAAATGCAAATCAAAACCATGGTGAGCTTTTACCTCAGTGAGAATTGCCAATATTAAAACCAAACCAAAACCAGAAACAACAAATGTTGGTGAGGGCATGGAGAAAGAGTAGCTCTCATACACTGTATATTGGAAAACAAAGTGTGGAGTTTCCTAAATATTAAAAATAGATCTACCACATAATCCAGCATTTCCTACTCCTAGGTATCTACCTGAAGTTTACAAAATACCTCATTTGAAGGGATACATATACTCTTAAGATCATTGCAGCATTATTTACAATAACCAATATAATGGAAACAGTCTATATGCCCACTGATAGAGTAGTGGATTAAGAAGATGTGATACATACACACAATGGAATACCATTCAGATATATATATACATATATATATATATATATATATATATATATATGAACTCATACCATGTATATGTAAACTCATACCGTTTGTGACAACATGGTACTGGAGGGGAGGGAAAAGGCATATACCGGAGAAAAAATATAGGAAATGGAGGAACTTGAAAACAACCAAAATAAACCCTAGAAATAAGACTATAGAACTAAGAGTGCTGGAGGAAGGATGGGAACAAAAAGAAGAAGGGGCCCAATGGTGCAGTGGACAATGAGTACGTAAGGGTAAGGGTGGTGTGTTGACATACACCTGAGAAGATGTGAACCTACTGCCCTTCATCATAGACAGTGTTGTTTAAACCAATGTTGCCTCAATATAGAAAAAAAGGAAACCTTTTATAACAGGTAAAATGAAAATCACTATTTTAAAACTATTTGAATTGAATATTTACTAAGTTTCCTAGAAGGTTTTTCTAATAATAAATTAGAAAAAGAAAATACAAATTTTCTTTTGAGTCAAAATTTTACTATATTCATCAGTTTTTAGTCTAGGACTCTCATTTTATTTATCTCTAAATATTTTATAGTTCCATTTGCTTTCTATCATTCAAATCATCCTCGAGTTTCCTGCTGTTCTGACAAGACAGTGTCTGATCTTTCTGTCTTTGTTGGTTTGAGATTATCTTCTTGGGGTAGGCAGCCTCCAAGACAGACACCAGTGACTTCACAGTCCTGAGATACACATCCTTACATATTCTCTCCTAGGTCATGTTGAAATTAGTCTGTGTGAATGACAGATGGTGGCAGAAATGAGGGGCAGGGCATGTGACACCTGAGACTACATCATGACTTTCACTTTGCCCTTCATCGCTTGGTCACTCCAGCAGAGGGAAGCCTAGTGCCCTGTCTGGAGTACACAGAATAGCCTATGGAGAACCTTGTATTGAGTGAGGAACCCAGGCTTTCTGCCAAAAGCCCTGGGATTGAGCTTGACTGTGGACTCTAGAGTTTTCAGCACTTTGATCCCAAGCTCATAAAAGACCCGGTTGAGGCTTTCCCTAACTCCTGACCCACACTCATTGTGAGAGTCAAAAAATGTTTGTAATGCTTAGCTGCCAAGTTGGGAGATTTAAGTAACTAAAATATTTAAAAAATACGTGTCACTTCAGTAATATTTTGAAAGGAGAGAAAGAAAATGTGTGTGTTTTAGCCGGGCACGGTGGTTCGTGCCTGTAAGCTTCAGCCTATGAAGCGGCTGGGGCTAGGGATCACGGTTAGAGTCCCGCCTGGGGTCCATAGGGAGACCTAGTTCCAAAAAAAAATAGCTGGGCGTTGTGGCGTGTGCCTTGTAATCCCAGCTACCTGGGAAGCTGAGGCTGGGGATTGTTTGAGTCTGTGGTACCCCGGGCAACGAGAGCCTGCGGTTCCACGGGCAAAAATAGCAAGACCTAGTCTAAAAAAAAAAAAAAAAAAAAAAAAAAAAAAAAAAAAAAAAAAAAAAAAAAAAAAAAAAAAAAAAAAAAAAGAAAAAAAAAAAAAAAAGGAAATGTGTGTGTTTTGTCCATCTTCTTGAAACAGAAGTCCATTCTTCCTTTAACTTAAAATATTTGCTATTTCCAGTGCTCTAGCTAGCTAGACAATACATTTATATTCATAAGAAAAAGGGTGAGAGAAATATATATATAATGGAAATGTTATGTTTAATGTCAATATTAAAATTGCTCAGAATGTTTCAAACCCTTGTAAATGAATATTAAAATTGCTCAGAATGTTTTAAACCCTGTTTTTCTGCTAGGGCACAAAGTTGTTTGTATCAGAACAAATAAGTATCCAATATATAGATCTGAACTTAAACACCTAAGCTAATGGAAAAGAAGATTGAGATGAACATGTTGCTTGGCAACCAAAGAAATGAAACAAACAGCAGCTTCAGTGAGATACCACAACCATCATCTCATCCTGGCTTCAACTGTTGTGGTAAACACTTGAGTATTTAAGGGGAATCTCACCCTCCCAACTATATGCAAATTTTCTTTATCTAGATCAAGGTTTCAATGTTTCACATTTGAATTGGAACTTTCACTCAAATTCCTCTTCTTCCTAATACCTAATTTTTTTCTTAAGCAGTTTCCCTCTCTCATTTCTTTCTTCAGTCTTCCTTGATACCCAGCACCCTAATCCCCAGTCACTCTTTTCTCCCGCTCCCCGGCACACACAAATATTTCTCTCAGTGCAAATTTTATTTACATTATATCTGACTTTGTGTATTTAGGAGGGAATCTTGGTTTTTGTTTATAGATAGACTGGGAAAAAAATCACGTATATTCCTTTCAAATATGACTACATGGGTCTCTTTTCAAATGGAAGCAGTTGTTTTGAAAAGATTGGAAAAATGACATTCTAAGACAGGAGATAAGAATCATTTGCACTGCCGCATTTTTACCCGACTATAGTTATATTGTTTCCTGTGTCATTACGGTTTCACAAGTGCGTCCTCTTGCATAATGGAACATCACAGTGCTGCATGTAACCTTTTCCTGTAATTTCTGAGTGACAGATTTACTCCAGCTGAAAACATATGATGCATGCCAAAGAGGGCCACATAATTGCAGAACTCGAGAATTAGAACAGTACGTTCCAGAATACTGGAATTTTAGCATATTGAGTAAAATAAAGTGGAATTCTAACTATGCCATGAGCATTGCATTTCTAGCCAGACACTTAGCAGATTGAAATCCTGGATACATTTGGGCATTTGGGGTATGACCTCCTTTCCTTGTGGCCCAGATCCTGCTCTGTAAACACAACAGGATGAACCATGCCTGACAAAGTTATTTTAGGGTAAATGTGATAACATATTGTAAAATATGTGCTACAATTTAAGTGCTCCATGAATGTTAATTTTATACACACACATGAAATATTATGATAAAGTTGTCAAACTATAATTTGTAACAAGTTTGTTTTCTAAATTACGATTTAGATTATTGAATATATATATATATATATATATATATATATATATATATGTGCTGGAATGATACAGAGTGACTTTAAAATTCCCATGTTTCAAAATTTTTCAAGTGGTGTCTTTTCAGTTTTAACTACATCATGAATCACCTAAGTGGACTGAAGATGGAATATGGCTAGGTCAGTCCCCAGGGACTAGATAGGAACTAGATAAATTATACCAAGATAAGTCAGTTGTAACTTATTAATCACACACAAAGCAAAATGACAATTCATGTGTCTCAAATATTACATAAGTTGCTTAAAATGTCATGCTAATAAAACTGAAATTTGAAGGTCACTTAATTTCTAGAAGAATAAAAACTCCCCAGTGTCTTCTGGTAGTTGGAAAGGGAACTCAAGGAAAAGAACTATTGGAGTAACCTGAGCCAGCTCTACAGCTGAATAAATGAGGCAAATGCCAGTTAAGTTAACAGTGAGTCAGTAGCATCACATTTCTTTATATAGGGTAGACCGTATAATTTCTAAATGTGTAAAACCTGGAATTAGTGTCTGTGACCTCAGTAATAGTAAGTGATGAAATGTGAGAATAAAAACTGTTCCAATTCTCTATTAAGGGTATATTTAAGAAAACTACAAATTGAAAATTAGTTTTTGACATCACCTTTAGTTTCCATTATTTTCATTGCAGACTGGTTTGTTAAGGTATGTGCCAACAAGACCAAATAATTTAGGTTAAATATTGCATCATACTACTGCATATACAGTTTCTTCCTGTACAATTTAAGCCATAATTTTTTTGTTTTTTTATTCTTAAATTTTTTTATTGATTACACACACACAATTTTTACATCATTGTATATCCCTTGGTTCTCCCACCACCTTATCACCCGTGAACCATCATCTTAATTTCTTATGCTCATCTGTTCCCCAATTCCCCCTTTTTAAAGCTATAGTTTTTAGTTTGAGTTATGTAAAATTGTTTCTAAAGATCTCCCCTTCTGTTTTACATTGGTAACTTGTCCTCATGGCTATATGAGCTAGAGGTCCATGTCCTCAGTGAGGTTAGTGTGGTGAGAAAAAGAAAAAGAAAATCATCTGAAAGTAGGACCCACTCAGTGAAGACTCACTGGGATGGTAGTGGGAGAAAGTCTACATGAACTTGGAATATATTTGTCTTCATTCATTCTTCATATATTTGTTGAGCACCTACTATGTTGTAGATCTTGAGTTAAGTAAGCTGTGAACAACCTTGATGTGACTCTGCCTTCATTGAATATACATTCTAGTGCAGGAGAAGGTGACAAAGAAGTTAAAAAATACAATATTTCAAATTGGCATAAATGCAGCAAAATTAATAGAATGCTATTGTGTTGAAGAATAACAAAGAAGATCAATTTCATACAAGGAAAAAAAGGAATGATATGTCTGAGGAAGTGACCTCATAAGCTGAGATCTAAAGAAAAGAAGAATTCATCCATTTGAAGAGTGTAGGGAAGATTATTCTAGAAAATAAAACCTCTTCCATGATGATACTCAGGTAGGGGAAGAAGGCTTGCCATATTAATGTTAGTATATACAATATTTGTGGGTGAAATGTAATAAGCCGAGGAATTCTGAGAGGGACTAGGAAAATATACAGGGTCCTGATTGTACAGCAAGAAATAAGAATTCTTATGTAAGGCGTAAAGTAGTTATTGATTTAAGCAGGGAAATAATAACCTGACTAAAATTCTTAAATGTTTGCTGAGGTTGAAAAAAGATGGAAGCACATAAAAATGGAAGTAGAAAGATCAAATAAGCAGTTATTTCAATAGTTGAGGCCAAAAATGGTGACAACTTGAAGTAAGATGAGGTCATGTAGAGAGAAGAAATGGATTTAAAAAAAAAAAACTAAAAAATTTTTTTTCTTATTGTTTGCATACATAGCTCGTATTTGTAGGCATGGTCCTTCCCCCTCCCCTTCCCCTGGTCCTCCCCTCTGATCACTCCAGTTCCTTTCTCGTTGCCAGTTTTTGGTCAATGATTGGCTTGTTGGTCTGAGAAGAAACAATTTTCATGGGTTGAATGTGGAAATGAGGAGAGGGAGGAATCAAAGGACTACAGGTATTTCATATGATATGATGATGAGGCACCATTTGCTGAGATGGGAGAGGAGCAGGTTTGGGATAGAAATAAAGGGTTCCGTTCTGTAGATGAAGAAGAACCAGTACCTGCAGCTGGCTTTCTGAGCTTCCCTGCTGGGTCTGTATGTTTGTACTCTTTCATTCTAAGGGGTTGGGGATTGCTAGAGAAGTTCTGCCTCTTGTCATCCCCTGGCACAATATTGCTGCTTGAATCTTGCATTTTTTGAGTAGAGAGTCTTACCCTTCCAGTTGCTTTATTTACTCATTCCACCTACATCTATTCTTTTCCCTCTTTGAAATAATGATGCTATATGAAAATAAATCGAAAACTATGCTGATAAATTGGAGGTGAGAAAAGAGAGCAGGTAAGTAGACTGGGCAGATTAGGCTAAGAGTTTCAAGAGCAGTCAGAGCTATTTTGCAAAGGAATGGAAAAGGACAGTACCTTTATAATACATTTTGATGTGTACTGTTGTAAGAATAAAAGTGTTGTAATATACTGCAGTGGTGAAACTATGTGACAATATAAAAGCTACAATGATTAAAACAGCCTGGCAGTTAGACATAGAAAGAGTAATGGAAAAGAACTGAGATGCTGTATATAAAAATTTAGTGTATAATGAAAGTGTTCCAAATATGTGCTACATGGTATTTAAACAAATGGAAAGTCACTAAACAAAACTGGATATATACTTCATTCTTTATACAAGAGCAAGTTCCAACTATGAAGGGAATTTAAAAGCTAAAAATAAAGCTACTAGGTATTATGAGAACACTTGGTTTGATATATATTTATAATTTTGGACCTCTTACTTCTTTTTTTTGAGACTAGGTCTCACTATTTTTGCCCTTGGAAACGCAGGCTCACGTTGCCTAGGGTACCACGGACTCAAGTAATCCCAGCCTCAGCTTCCCAGGTAGCTAGGATTACAGGCGTGCGCCACCACGCCCAGCTATATTTTGGGACTAGGTCTTGCTGTGTTGCCCCAGGCAGGGCTTGAACGATCCCCAGACCCCGCCACGACTCCATAAGCTGTCATTTACAATCTTGCGCCACAGTACGTGGCAAATTTTGGACATCTTTCTAATGTCGAAGAAAAACATTTAAGTCTTTCTTCCCTTAGGTAGAAAAATAACAGCAGAAATATAGGTTTCTTGGTCCGGAAAGCTGCCTAACTTGCACACGCCAGGTTAGCTTCTGCTCGGAGGTCACCTCCCCGGCTCAGGCCCTTGGGAGGGTCCCCCTCGCCGCGCCGCCCCCTCCGTCATCCCTGGGAGCCAAGCCCCGCCTCCAGGTTCGTCCGGAAACCCGCCCAACTTGCACACGCCAGGTTAGCTACTACTCGGAGGTCACTGGCGCCGGCGCCGCGCAAATTACTAAACTAAACTAAACTAAAGTACAGATCTACTTTCAACCTGGAATACACTCCCATCAATATGCCAACCAACATGAGATCCATGGGTTCTCAATATGTAGAACAGGTTCGAAAGCAAAACACAGTAAGGAGAAAAACTTTAAACATGCAAGCAAGCCCTACAGGAAGTAATCCATCGCCAACAAAGAAAGGACAATCTCCAGAAAACACCAAAGAAATTATTTGCAGCTCAGAAAAAGATTCCTCTGTTAACATGTTAAATGCACTCCAGCAATTAAGAGAAGAA
>PVHY01023446.1:0-20945 GCA_004024945.1 Uropsilus gracilis
AAAAAAAAAAAAAAAAAAGGAAAATTTAAAAAGTATTTAAAGACTGCTTACTTGAATTTCTAGAACTTTTGCATATTTATTCCTTTTCAAAGTCAACATGTGTTAAATATGATCTGGAAAAAATGCACACTTACACACACAGCATGTTTTTATTTGGAGTTGTTAATTTCTGATGTAACTGAGTTTCTACTGGTAAAATGTCAGTAGTGCAATATATTGTTAATTCTCATGGTCTTCAATATGTAACCCTTTTTCAGTAGCTAAAGTACATCTTTATGTGAATGTCTCTGAAAGGAACTATAATTTCACTGTGTTAAATAATCAAAACTCTGCTTGCAAGATTTGTCTGTATTCTTTCGTAATGAATAATGCAACTACAGTCAAGTTAATATGCCATTTATATCTGCCCAAGAGATAATGTATGTTATCTAAAATGTAAAATCTAAATGGCGCTATAAAAATTTTTTTTAAAATCTGCTTTGAAAATTATAATGCCTGTAACAGACTAAACAAAGAGTTTGGGTACTTTCACTTTTATATTGCACAAGGACTCAAGCAAAGCCTTTCTCAGTCTATGGGGATCTCATAACAATCCAAGGTGACTTGCAGGTAGCCATTAACTCTTCTCTTAGAGGTGGAAACGGAGGCCTGCACTTTACTAGGCTAGTCCTTGGCAGCCTTCAACAGGAAGCAAATATTGGTAGCCCAGAAAAGTCGCTAGAGCTGTCCTGGTTCGTATCTCAGCTCGACAGCTCTAAGAATCCATTTCCACCACTACAAAACGGGGATACTGCTAGTACTGCACAGTTTTGTCGTGAGGACAAGTATGGCACTCAAATGAAAGTTATTATTACAGTGTCAGTCCTGAAAAGAGGTGCACAGAAACCCACTAGGCAACGCGTCGGAACGCCTGGTCAGGATCCTTTTCACGGCATTCCCCAGTGCTTAGGCGCCCGCATGAAGATTTTATTAATGTTTACCAGCTCTCTGCCTCCTGGAAGCCGCCTAGTCCAGAGCGGGTCTCGAGCTCTCCCATCCAGCCCTGGGGGGCGTGGTCTCAGTGCGGGGGCGTGGTCAAACCAAGAACTGGGGCGTCGAGCTCCCCCTCCCAGTCTGGAACCGCCCAATCCGGCAGGGTAGATCACGTGACCAGCGAGCGGTTTCCCCTCCTCTACCCCGTGCCGGTACCACCTCTGCGGGTCCCAGGGGGAATGTCTTGCTTCTCTTCGGGAGGCAAAGCACTTATTTTGGACCATTTTACGTCGGAATCGTGTGGGGGTAGCATCTTTGCGGTGACGGAATCAATTTTTGTGCCTCAACTAGTTATTTTTCCGTCTGGCTTCCCCCCGCTAAGCAGTTGGTCTCGCCCAGCCAGGCCTGGGCGCGGCGGCGACGGTCGCGTCACCGGCGGGCGGGATCCCTCCGCTCTAGGGAGAGCAGCGCTGGACGGTTGAGTTGGGGTGACTGAGGAAATCCATCCGCGTCGCCGCCGCTGCCGCCGCTGCCGCCTCCGCCGCGGAGGAAGACAGGACCTCCCGCGCTCTCTTAGCGACCCTTCGAAGAGTCCCACCGCCACAGGTACCTCCGCTGACAAAAGGAGTCCTCATGCCCCCCAGCCCCAAATTCCCATGGGGAGACCTCTTCCTTCTATCTCTCCGGTTTGGCCTTCTGAGAGCGGACGTAACTCCCTAGACCTCCCCTTCCTTCTGGTCCCGTCGCTCCCAAACCCGGAAGGGGAATTGGGGGACCCTCGCCCTCAATAATGCACGCGCCCCTGCACCATCGGGGTCATTTTCCTCGAATCCCGACCCCATCTCAGTCCCGCCTGCCTCCTCTTCCCTGAGAAGTTGGGGGGGGCTAAATTCGGGGCATTCTTTAGGCCCCGTCCCGCCCCCTTTTCCCACCACCGCCGCCCGTCTGCCCCTGGGTAGCAGCCGTCGTGTCCTCCCAGTTCTCACCTCCGCTGGCATTCGCCTTGTAAAACTCCAGAATCCTCAGAGAGGAAGGCAAGGCCGCGAGGCCACCCTCCCTTGTCGTCTCCACCCACCTCTCGATTTGGTTCTCTCGTTTTCTGATCCCATTACCTTAGACCAGAGATCTCTGCACCCTAATCCCTTTATTAATCCAAACCCCAAGCCTAGCTCCCGGGCGCCCCCACTCCTCACCTAGCTCTCTTTTGGGCAAAATGGAGGTCGTGGGGGCCGGAGGCTCAGGCCCACTGCGCTTCGCAGAGCGGCACCGGCCCGCACCTTCCAGCTGCCAGATCCGGGGACCCTCCTTAGTCCCCTCCCCTTAGCCCTAGCAGACCTGCGGAGGCGTTAGCACCCCTACTCTCCTTGGGGTCCTGGCTGCTGTATGCCCAGAATCCTGGGGGTGCTGAGGGGACCCTGGAGGGTGATGGGGACTGAGGGCTGCAAGTGTCGCCCCCGCCCCCAGCTGCTTCCTACTGGCCTGCTTCCTTCTGCCTCGGGCTTCTAGTGTTACCGCCCTGCCTGGGCTTTTGGGGCTTTGTCCTGAGCCGGGGTGTAGAGTAAAAGGTTGTGCCCCCCTCCACCATCCCCCACCACCACCATTTTTTGGGAGCGGTTTCCCCTGGCGCTGGCGTGGAAAGCTGAACTTAACAGAGGGGAAATGTCAGTGGGGAAGAGGAACGCCCAGGGCCTGGGGGAAGTGGGATCAGGGTGGGGGATGCCCGGGTCGGCTGAGTGCAGTGTGCTTGACTGAACACACAGGTGTCCTAAGGAGGGGGCAGAACTCGGACCCTGGAGCGGAGCCAGCTAGGCCCCAGGGGCCCCAGCGTGGAGCCAGCCGGTTTGGCTTCCTGGGGGTGCCAAGGGCGCAGGAGCCGGGCCGCCTGGGGCCGCCCGCCCGCGCCTGCGAGAGAGCAACTCCGCGCCTCGGGGCCGGGGACCTCTCTTCGGAGTCCTAATTACTCGAGAGCGGCTCCCACGGGCTTTCTGCGGGCGCGCCGAGGCGATCGGCCTCGGCGCTGGAGGGAGCAGCGGCTTGGGGTTGCCTTCCCCACCACCCTCGCCTCCACCCGCCGCGGGCGGCTAATGGGGCGCAGCCGGCTGGGGGATTATCCGGGGTGAGCTGTCCCAAACCTATTAGAGCCCAATCGGCTTTTCCCAAATCCTGTAAACAGCCACAGTGGCCGTTTCTGGGGAGGGTTGTGAGACTCGGTCGGGCGGGGGTGATGGGGCCGGGGGTGGGGTCACCTACCCTACCACCCTACAGGTCTCAGCCTTGGATGCAGTTGCCTTGACAACGGGGCTAGGGTGGGGGCATTTCACCAATGAGGTGCTCAGTCCGGGTGACGGTTGCCTAGGCAACCCCACGAACAGCCTAGCTTCCTTCTCTGGCTTTCCCCCTCCCCGTCGAAGCTGGGGGTGTGTGTGGAGGGTGTGCGGCGTGTGGGGGCGAATTTAAAGAGGCACCGCCCCTTTTAAAATTAGGTGCTTGGAGGGCGGTGCCTGTGCGGGCCGGGGCGGGCGCCAGGTCTGTTTTCGCAGGGCCTCTCCCCGCCCCCCGGTCCTCCCCACCCCCAGTTCCTGCCGCGGGTGTCCCGCCCGGGCTGCTGTCCGAGGGAGGGGTTTCCCCTGCGTTTCCTCTTGCACTTCCCGCTGTTTCCGGGGGGCGGGAGGAAGATTGGGGAAGTCAGTTATTCCTCCGCAACATCTCTCTTGTGCCAGAAACCCGGGTTCTGCCCAGAACCCGCGGTCGCCGCTGCCGCCCCTTCCCCCTCCCCCCAGCTTACCCCTTCCGGGCCGCGCTACAACCCCGCCTTTCCCCCTTCTTCCCCGGTGGCCTTGGGCCTGACGTCAGCCCTGCATCCCCCAGGCCTCGGGCCAGCGGCGAGGAGCTGCCTCCCCCAGCCCCCGTCCCGCGGCCCCCAGCCGCCCCCAACCCCGCCCCACGGGCCCGGCGCCATGAGTGAGCTGGAGCAACTGAGACAGGAGGCTGAGCAGCTCCGGAACCAGATCCGGGTGAGGACCTGACTGGCTGGGCTGGGAAGGCTAAGCGGGCAGGGCCAGATGGCTTTTGTACCCTGGCCCGGGGGAGGGTGTTTTGGGGGAGGAGGAGGGAGGGGAGCGGAGGGGAACCCTAATCTTGTACTATTTTTCATCATCTTCATTCTTTCATTCTTCTCTTTCCTCTACTTCTTTTTCTTTCTCTTGCTCACTGACTGCATCATTTGTTACAGGATGCCCGAAAAGCATGTGGGGATTCTACACTGACCCAGGTGAGGTGAATCGGTGTGAGGACTGGAATTGGGGTTTACTGAAGGAGTAAGGGTTTGAAGCATGCTGCTGGCTTGGCAGTGCTTGAACCTCCCTGAGCCCATTCTGCTTCCACCCCCAGATCACAGCTGGGCTGGACCCAGTGGGGAGAATCCAGATGAGGACACGGCGGACCCTCCGTGGGCATCTGGCAAAAATCTATGCCATGCACTGGGGGACAGACTCAAGGTGTGTGTGTGTGTGTGTGTGTGTTTTAACTGTGCGCTGAGCTTTTGTCTTTTGCCATGAGCTGATTTTGTAGCAGGCAGAGAGGGGGCAGTTTGCAGATGAGCTGCGGTGTACTGGATACTCACACAGTCAAGTTCTTTGGGAAGGTCCTAATTCCCAGACATGCTCAGGGGATGGGAAGCAGGACCTGCTTATAGGAACTTCTAGGCTGCTGCTGGGAGTCCTCAGATCCTCCCACAGAGGGGTCAGGAACAGGGTATCCTCCCTCCAGAGGGGAAGGCAGGGTCCTGACCTCTCTCCCCTGCTTTCTTTTCCAATAGGCTGCTGGTCAGCGCCTCCCAGGATGGGAAACTCATCATCTGGGACAGCTATACCACCAACAAGGTACAGGTGGTTCCTGGGGCCAGTGGGCTGGGCTGTAGGCCCTGGCTCACTCTGACCCTGGACACTGCCCCTCCTCTTAGGTCCATGCTATCCCGTTGCGCTCCTCCTGGGTCATGACCTGTGCCTACGCGCCCTCAGGGAACTTTGTGGCCTGTGGAGGGTTGGACAACATCTGCTCCATCTACAGCCTCAAGACCCGTGAGGGCAATGTCAGGGTCAGCCGGGAGCTGCCTGGCCATACTGGTGAGAGAGGCCTGGCAGGGCTTGGGTGCTATTTGTGGGGGGAGGGGCTGTGCTGCCCTCCCTTAGAGACCCGGCTGACCAGCCCCTTTCCCCAGGGTATCTGTCATGCTGCCGCTTCCTGGATGACAACCAAATCATCACCAGCTCTGGGGATACCACCTGGTGAGGCTCCTGGGCTGCTGGCTCAGTGTATGGGGCACACCCCGAGCAAGGGCAGAGCTCCTCTTCTGTGGGCAGGCAGGAGAGGGCAGAGGGGATCCTGTTACCCACCTGGGACAAGAGTGGGTTTCTGTGACCTAGTGACTTCCTACACCCCTTCCATAGAGGCTGTCTGGGTTGGGCTCAAACAGTGGAGGGTAGAGACAGGGACTACGTCCTGTGCCCTCTCGAGCTCTTCTTTCTGTCATCCTCCAGTGCTCTGTGGGACATCGAGACAGGTCAGCAGACGGTGGGTTTTGCTGGACACAGTGGGGATGTGATGTCCCTGTCACTGGCCCCCGATGGCCGCACCTTTGTGTCAGGTGCCTGCGACGCCTCCATCAAACTGTGGGATGTGAGGGATTCCATGTGCCGACAGACCTTCATCGGCCACGAGTCCGACATCAACGCCGTGGCCGTAAGTCCTGGGACAGGTGGGGCTGGCCTGCCTCCTTCAGGCTTTCAGCCCCCCATGCCCTCAGCCCACTCTGCCCTGTCTTGCAGTTCTTCCCCAATGGCTACGCCTTCACCACGGGCTCTGATGATGCCACTTGCCGCCTCTTCGACCTGAGGGCGGACCAGGAGCTCCTCATGTATTCCCATGACAACATCATTTGCGGCATCACCTCTGTTGCCTTCTCGCGCAGTGGCCGGCTGCTGCTTGCTGGTTACGACGACTTCAACTGCAACATCTGGGATGCCATGAAGGGCGATCGTGCAGGTGAGGGCTAAGTGCTGGTGGGCAGGGACAGGAATGGCGGCCAGATAAGTTCTGATGGAGTCCTCTGTCACAGGTGTCCTCGCTGGCCACGACAACCGTGTGAGCTGCCTCGGGGTCACTGACGATGGCATGGCTGTGGCCACAGGCTCCTGGGACTCCTTCCTCAAGATCTGGAACTAACAGCCCCAACCCCAACTGGGCCCAGGCCAGGAGGGGCCCTGCCCATGCCCACACTACAGGCCAGGAGCTTTGGGGCTGGGTATATGCCAAGCCTCTCTCCCTAGGCCATGGGGCCTTGGGTCCCTGCTCCCCTACCCAGGTTTGGTTCCTCCCGGGGCCCCCACTGTGGAGATAAAGATGGGGATAGAATGGGGAAGAGGAAGGGCTCTGAGTAGCCCTCATCCTTTCGCTGCCCTGGGGTCAAGGGCCTCATCCCTCTGGAGGACCAGAGGCAAGAGGTAGAAACTCCAGGAGCTGGCTTTTTTAAAAACTGGTTTTATTTTAATTTTTATTATATTTTCAGTTTTTCCATAAAGGAACCAATTCCAACTCTGTACCTGGTCTTTACCCTTGCTTGTGTCTTCCTTACTCCAGGCCTCTGTCCCTAGGAGCAGACTGGCTGAGGCCCCAGCAAAGTAATCCCACTTTTCCTCAGACCATAGTCCCAGCAGGCAAGCTGCCTGCTCTGCAGAACGGGCCCCAGCTGTTGCAGCACACACTGCTCTTCTCCAGTCTTGCCCGCTCAGGCCAGCTGACCAAAGCCACCCCTTGCCCAAAGCTGTTTTCTCGCCCGCTCTGCGGTCTTTCCTCCCCAGTGCCCCTTGCATCAAGTAAAGAGAGCAGAAGCAGAAGGGGAGAACACACACCAAGTTTTATTAGGGGTGGGGAGGAGGGGTATTTACAGGGGCTGGTAAAGGGGGAATCACACAGGGTGGGAGGTTTCAGGTACAAGGCAGACAAAGGAATAGAGACCCTGCACCCACCCCAACCCTGGGATGGGAGTAGGGGTGAGCAGCTGGGTCTGGGGAAGAATTGCTGGGGAAGGACAGTGATGGGTTCTGAGTCCCTGGGCTGGGGGGCTCAGGGGCTTGTAAACATTGACCACTCTCAGAAGGGGATGGGGATGGGAGAGGGCTCCCCCTACATTTCCTCACAGGGTTAAGGCCTCTCCAGGCTCAAGGGCCCCCTAAGTTCAAAGTCTCTTTAGCTAGGGGGAATGGGAAGGGACAGGGTAGAGTGTCATCCCCTCCCCTGCATTGGCTGCGGCAGGGGTGGGGGCAGTTACATTCAGTCACAACGGTACTTCCCCCCACACCTCTAATGCCACCAAACACTGGCGTGAGGAAAGGGGGGGGGCTGGAGGGCCAGCAGCAGCAAGACATTTCCCCCTGGCCCATTACCCCCTTATTGCTTTAGAGAGAAAATTGTCTTTTCACGGACACTAACACTGTTGAAACCAGGGAGAAGCAGGTGGAGGGGGTTCCTCCACCCCCGAGGCCAGCTTGATCCCCCAACACTGACCCAGTTGCCACTTTGGTGCAAAAAAAAAAAAAAAAAAAAAAAAAAGTTGTCTCTGGGGGTGGATGGGGAAAGAAAACTGGGACCACTCCCCATTTCCCCAAGACAGGAAGGATAAATACATTCATGGAGGGGAGGCAGTGGGAAAATCTTGCCCTAATACTGCACTCTGAGCAATGAGGTCAATGGGAGAGTTAGATGAAAAACCCAAAAGATAAAACAAACTTGAAAGTAACCCAATGGAGACAAACCCAGGTAGGCGACTAGGAGTCAGAAGTGAGTGAGGAACAAAGGGGAGCCTACCCAAACCCACCACCTTACCCAACATTAAAAATGCATTAGGGAGCAGGGGAGGATCACACCTCCTTTCCCATTTGGTCGATGGAGGGGTCAGCATGGAGCCAGGTTGTGGGGGGGAGGGTCTGCATCCTGCACAACCAGCTGCAGTGGGGAGCTCCCTTCAACAGTCCCCCCCACTGCAACACAAAACCCCAAGTTCCCACTCTGGAGGCCTTCCAGGCCCCTCCTCTTGCCCCATTATAGGAGAAACAAGTCTTGAAGTGGCGCCTCTCCCTCCAGCTCCAGGAGGAATTGCCCTGCCCCCACCTTGCTCAGGTAGAGGGGCAAGCAGGGGCTTGTGGCCCAAAGAATACATTCATGTGGCAAGGCAGGGAGCTGGGGTTTCATTTCACACCCAGACCCCCCCCCCCACCCCCACCTCCCCATGGCAGGAACAGGAAGACCCTCACCAGGGCCAGAGTGAAAGTTCTGCTGCACAGACAGCCATGTGAGGTTGGCACTGACTGGCCCCCTCCCACCCACCTCTCTGGCTCACAGCATGGGGAGCCGAGGTGACTTGGCCCACTTGTGCAACCTTCCCCAAAGCAGCAAAGCCAAGGGGCTACTCTAGCCCCCACCCCAACACCTCTGCCAGTCACAGCAACAAGGGGGCCGTTCACAGCGGGTCCGGCCAGCGGGGCTGAGGAGGCCTCGCTGTGCAAACTGCAGGCGCCCCAGCTTCCAGTTACCCCAATGGCCCACCTTGCTTGCTGGGCGGGGAGGGTAAGTGCAGCCTTGGGGGCCAGGCAGGACAGGTCTGTGGGGCCTGTGTCCCCAATGCCCCAAAATAACAGTGTGTTTTTCCTTTCAGTCTCCTAACCTTTTTTTTTTTCATTTTTCTTTTTTTTCTTAAAAAACAAAACAAAACAAACTCTGTGGACCTTTCATCATCACCCTCATTATCTCTTCAAGGAGAGCAGGGGTGCTTAGCGTCTAGTTTTTAAAGATTTCTTCTGTCTCCTAATGTTTTCAATGTTGTTTAAAATTAAAAAAAAAAAAAAAAAAGAAAAAAAACAAACCCTTTCCCCCCCCAATCTGTAAAGTGCCTCGTGGTGGGTGAGTTAAGGTGCATCGTGTGGTTTGTAACAAGTGCTGGGGACCCTGCCCCTGCTTCCTCCTATGCTCCTTCTGGGGAGCCTACAACAGGTCGGGGACCCAAGGGTCCAAGCCGCTGCTGCCACCCCTGGCCTACAGCCCGGGGGCTGGTGGGACAGGCTGGTCAGTAGTCATCCACGCTCTCGATCTCACCAGAAGGTCCGTGCAGGGAGTACCCTGAAGCCAGAGAAGCTGGGTTTAAGCTTTCTCACCTGGACTCTGGCCCCTCCTTCCTGCATCCCCCTCCCACACTTACCCAAGATGCTGGGGTCAGAGTGCAGCATCAGCGCCCGCCTCTTGGCCTTGCTGCCCTCCCCAGGGCCGAGTTTGGTGCTGTGGTTAGTCTGAAAGGCTGTCTGCAGGGAGCCACTACTCAGCCAAGCCTCCTGTAAGAAGAGGGGAGGGTAGTTGGGAGGGTGCTGGGCCACCTCCTCCCACCTGCCAGAGCTCTGGGAAACCTCACCTGCTGCTGCTGCCGTTGCTGGCTAGCTTTCTGCTTGGCCCTCCGCTCCAGGAATTGTTTGGCAAATTCTTTGGCTTCCAGCGTGTCCCCCAGGCAAGAACGGATATAATCATGGACATCATAGGGGGATTCTACCTCCTTGAGGATCGCCACAGCCATGGGCACTATGGGGTAATGTGGGGGCTGTCAGGGCAGATCTGGAACCCTAGGCCCATCCCAGCACCCAGGGTCTGCCACCTGTACCATCCAGGCTGCCCGTGGTGCTTAGGGTGTGCAGCATCTGCTCACACCACTGGGTGAAGCCGTCCTGGGGCCTGGGGATGCCCTGTAGCAGCTTCAGCAGCTTCTCTTCCTCCTCTGTCTTTTTGCGCACAGGCCGACCTGACAGGTGGCTATACGAGTCACTGGGGTGGGAATGGGGGTGCATCAGAGGCAACAAATCAACTCAGGAGTCCACATCCTTCCACCCCAGTCTAGCCCAGACCCTGCAGGCCTGGCACCCACCTGAGAGAGGGGCTGCTCCGGCTGTTCTTCAGGCCCAGGCTTCGGGCCAGGCTCCCGCCACTCTTGAGGGTGTCCTCCCAGAGCCCCAGGCTGCTGCTGCTGCCCCCACTCTTGTCAGGTCCGCCCCACAGCGGCCCGGCCTCAGATACCCACTGGTTCAGGGGGGCAGGACCCAGGCCCCCAAGCTGCTATTAGATGGCAGGAAGTTAGGGTGGCCCCAAAAGGGATACCCACACACCCAAGAAAAAAAAAGCTAAGTAAGTGGAGAGGCTTGTTTATGTGGCAAAGGGTGCAACACAGAAGACAGATCCTTTAGGGTCAGATACAGACCAGCTAGAAAGTCTGGGCTCAATGACCCCCCCTTCCCCTGACCCCCAATCACCCTGAAAGTTAACTGGAAGGAGTTCCCAAAGACAAAAGGTGCCAGTCAGCAGGGGAGGGGCCCATTCTACTCACCACACGGTGGTTGGGGGCCTGGGCCCGGGCTGCCTCCCGAGGTGGGGGCTGCTTATGTAGCTGCCGCTCACCCTCCAGCTGCAGCTCGAGTAGCGTCTTCATGGAGAGGCCTTGCTTGGCTAGGCCAGCCCACAGTGGGGGTGGGGAGCTGGGCGCAGGAGGCACAGGAACAGCAGCTACTGATTGCTGCTGCTGCAGCAGCTTCAGCAGGAGCTCCTGCTGCCGCACCTGAACCAAGAGATATGTTGAGAGCAGGCCACAGCGCCCCCACGCAAGCCCGGGGCTTTGCTGGGCAGCCAACCTGCTTGCGCCGAAACAACTCCTCTTCTTCCTGTCGCCGCTTCTGCTCCTCCTGCTGCTGGCGCCGCTTCTCTTCCCTGCGCTTGCGCTCTTCCTCCTCCCGCTTCGCCCTGAGCTCCACTTCTCTGCGCTCTTGGAACTGACATTGGCAACAGGATCAGACTTCAGAAGTGGGCAAACCTGGTGTGCGCCCCGCTTCAGTCTGGTCCTTGACAAGCAAAGATCTAAACTCACTTTGTGTTGCAGCTGGAGTTGTTCTAGAATTGGACCCTGAGTCGAAGAGTTAATTGGTATGTCCCAAAGACTGGCCTCACCGCCTGCAGGAGGCAAAGGCAGCTGCAGTAGGGTGCTCATGCCCCTGGGTAGGAGGAGCACAGGAGGAGCAGACTACAGCTCCTGACTCATCCAGACTGCCAGGGAAGGTGCAAGGAATGGCCGAGATGGAGCTGGGGGCTTTGGGGCTCAAGACAAGTGGCGGCACACACCTGACTGTGATGAGGCTGAGGTATGTATGTCCCAGAGGGGGCTTGAATCCGGCACCGACAAGGAGCGGTTCATTGTGGGGAGCAGGTTCTGGTCCCCACCTCTGAGGAGCAAAGCATTGATTCTCAGCACCCTAAATCCATTTCTGCTCTGCCCCATTTTCCCTTCACACATCCTGAGGGCTTGTACACACATGCAGCCAAGTGAAACTTGTGACAGACAGAGCAGCCCACAGACCTGGGGGGTTTGAGAGCTTGGAGCTGCTGCAGGAAAGCAGTGAGCTGCTGTTGCTGCGGCGGCGTCAGGTCCCCTAGGGTCGCCTTCTCCCGGAGTGCGCACTGCGGGAGCTGGCGGCTGTGGAGAAAGGTGTTGGGGGGGGGGGCAGTCGTAAGACCAGAACCCAACTGACTTACAGGTCCCTTGAGTCCCCCATACCTGTTGACCAGCTGAAGAAACTGCTGGTGCTGCAGCTGCTGGTACAAGGCAGCTGCTGCCAGCTCCTGTTGCTTCTTCAGCCGCTCCTGGTCCATATTTCCCTGAGTAAGGGCAACAGCAATCCCAGTTTTGACCCCATTTTACTCTGTACGACTCACTGCCCACTCAAGTTCCCACATCTTCTCCCCTTGCCTCCAAAATGGGATATGCTCACCAGCAGTGGAGGTGGCGAGGGCCCCGGGGCGAAAGGGACACGACCCCACATCTTAATCACTTCACCCAGGGGCTGGAAGCCCTCATCACAGCCCCGCTTCACCAGCAGGGCCATGGAGAAATAGCCCGCCTGGAACCACTCTGCCATCTCCTGTGTGGTGAAGGGGCCTGGACCAACAGAGGAAGACTGGCTCAGAGAGGTGCATCAGAGAAACTGAATGAGAATGGCGGGGTCCCAATGCCACCCACCCCCCACAGGCACCTTGAATCTCTCCCTGTGGATCCTTGTAGAACCACTTTCGGGCTGCACCATGGCTGAGGGGGAGGGCAGTGGCAGCTGCAGAGTGGCGCAGGCCCTGGGCCTGCATGGCAGCTGTGAACTGCTCCTCCTCCAGGGAGCTGTCCTGTAGGGAGGCCACCAGCTTCTCTGCCTCCTAAAAAAGCCCAGGGAGAAAGGAATTGCTGAAGCACAGCACCATCAAGCTGGGTAAGATCAGGCTGTGGGCAGGGTACGAAGTGGCAGCAACAGATGTTACAGTGGCTTTCTGTTCCCTGACAGGGAAAGATCCCTAGGGCTTCCAGGCACCCCGCACCTGCTGCAGGTGCTTTAAGCCTTCATCATCTTCCAGATCTCCAGGTGGGCCAGGGGGTGAGCCTACCCCAGGACTCAGCTGCATTCCTCTCATATCATCTCCTAGGAAAAAAGGAAGGAAGGTGAAGTAGGGGGTCCAGAGAAGGGGAAAGAATTCCCTATTGACCCTCATCCCAGAAAAATGGCTCTAATGCTAGCTCCTCCTGCCCTGCGCACCCCCCTTCCCATAAGAAGGGGGAGCCTTCTCTTCACCCTCTGGCTACCTTCGGTTGCTGGCAGGTCCTTCTCCAAAGCATCAGCAACTTCCCCATTGGCTCCCCAGAGTGGGCCCAAGGTGGGCAATGGGGAAGGTGAGCTGGACTTCTCCTCCTGAGAAGGCACTTGAGTCAGCTCCTTCCCACCTGCAAGAGAGGAACTAAATTCAAAACCAAGGAGTTGGAATAAATACTATTTGTAGACAGAGCCTGTGCCTCTGAATATGGAAAATAACCCTGAATATGGAACCTCTGAATATGGAAAATACCACTTAACTCTGGCCCCTCGCTGACACCTGCCTGCTGATACCACAGCTTCTTTGCATTAACCCTTCTGCCCTCCAATACTGGCTGGCTGTGCACAATCACCGCCCAGAGTGGTCTACACAACACCACAGATGCAATTCCCTGTTCTAGCATGCCTGAAGGATTGATCTTTTTAACACCTTGCCTCTGAAGACAGCCTTAGCTGATGGGAGACCCTCCCCAAATCTGCAGGCACTGGCTTCCCTTGAAGGTCTAAGCAGTCTGGTGAGAGCCCTCTGCCTGCCTGGCATAGTGCCAGGCCTCCTGGGCCACCCTGGCTCTCCCTGAAGGCTCACCAGCCTCAGGCCCCTCCTCATCCAGTCCTTCACAAGGCTCCTCTTCATCTTCCTCCAGACCCTGGAAATCCAACTCCTGCTCCTCAGGAATGGGTTCCTTGGGACCTTTCTACAAAGGATTCAGGGACGCCACAGGAGGAGGGGGTGGTAGCGGTGGGAGAGAAGTAGGGAATAATAAATGGAGGGAGCAGGAGGACCCAATCAGGGTTATTTTCCCACCAGCCCCCAATAGAATTTCCCCCTTGGTTCCTCACAGATACCTTGAGGGGCAAGAAGGCTCCAGAGGCATCAAAGGTGCCCATTTCTTCATCCTCATCGTCCAGGCACCACTCCGGGAGCCCATCCTTGTCATCCTCAAAACCGTCAGGCCCTCGGCACCTCCGGAGGTGAGAGCTGCCTCCCCCACCTCGCCCCTCCTCTTCACCACACCCTCCTCGATCCCCTCGCAAATCAAATTCAAATTTGCGGCGCCGGTCCCCATGTTCCCGCCAGCCAGCAGAGCGGGGGCCACCATCTAGGCAGGAAAAGTTGAAGGAGAATCAGTATCCCTGTCAGGGCAGTCTCCACTCTTCTGCTGCCCACAGGATCCCCTGGAAATGTCACTTCCAGGACCACTCTCTCACCCGCCCGAACCCCTAGAAAGCAGTCTGCTTTCTCCATTTGGTCGCAGAGTCCACCCTTCTGGGAACTTCCTGCCACCTCCAACCCCCGACAAAGTCCACTGGGCCCCAACCTCACCAGGGCTAGCTGAGCGCCAGCGGTCACCATCTCGTCGGGGTCCTGCCCCAAGTCTCCAGCTGCCCTCCTCTTCTTCCTCTTGCTCCTCTCGGAGAGAACGCCAGTTCTCGCTATCTGAGCGGGCATGTTCCTTCCTCGAGCCAGCCCCTCCCTCCTCAAACCCGGAGCGTGCTTGGGGGTGGGGGAAGACATAGTCAGCAGAATGGCAGCCATGATTCCTGGAAGACTCTTACTATAAACCCTGCTGGTAAAGGAGGAGTCCAGCTCCGGGCCCTCAAGTGCTCACCCCCTTCCCAGCAAACAACTACTCAAAGAGTCGCCCACTTAAGTCCTACCCCCACTTCAATAACCCCCAGGTTGTGGCCATCATCTTCACCACTCTCCATACCTCCTTCCCTCCTTGTTGACTTCTCAAACCGCCTCTCGCCTCTGCAGGAGGGAAAGGAGTTAGTCAGAGGAGAGCTTCCCCTCCTCAACCTACTACATTCTTGTGAACTTTGTCTATCCTGGCCTAAGAAAGGAGGGGGGGAGATGGGATCGGGGAGAACTCGGAAAATATCAGGCCTGGGAGGGATGCCAAGGAAACAAAAACAGGCCACAACAGACAGGTATCAAGAAGGAAAAGGCAGAATCACAGTGGTCAGAAGGTACAAGGTTTTGGACCAAGGTTTATTCAGGAGTCAATCTCTAGCTAGCATCTAACAATGAGACTGAAGCCTCCCCCCCATAGGGTCCTGGTCTGCCTCTGTGCTACCTCCTCCAGCCCACACCTGTCATCCCAACTCTGGCTGCGCTGGATCTCCCGGGGGTTTCGTCCAAAGGTCCCATCTCCTTCTTCAATGCTTCTTTGGTAAAAGGAATTGTCGCCGCGGCCACGGCCTAGGAAAGGGATGAATGCACTTGGGAAACCTCCCACATCCTTGGCACCCTCAATACCATGATCCCACTTTGTCCATTCCCAGAACCCACCAATACCCCCTCTACCTCGACTCCGAGTGCTGCCCCTGCCACGGGAGGTTCCACCTCCAAGGGGGGGGCCAGCCCCTTTCCCCATCAGCCTCAGCACAGCCACACTGTTCACTGACAGGGAGAAGTTTCTCTGAGGAGGGAGCCAGGGGTGGGTGTGAGAACCCAGGCACCCAACTGTCCACCCCCCCCCTCCATCATAACCTTCCCCACTTCAGTCCACCACCCACAAGATGGAGACCCAGCATCCCCACTGCAGCTGCCTGGCCTGGCCCCACCTGCTCCTCCTCTGTTAAGGGTTCTAATGCCAGGGGCTGCAGTGGTTCCTCCTGTAATACTGCAGCAAACTCCTTATCCTGCAGCTCATCAGGGACCTGTGAGAGGTAGGAGAGCCAAGCTACCACATGTTTCTGGTCCCCTTAATTGACTAAAGCCAAATGGAGACTGGACGATACACCCCACCACACCTGCCCTACCTTGTTCTCCTTGACATAAAGGGCCAGCATCTCTTCTCGCCCATAGCGGTAGTCAGCCAGCTTGTATTTGGGCATGGCAGGAGAAGGGGGTGGGGAGGCCACGCTGCCACCACTGGAAAGGGCCCTCAGCCTAGAAAAGGGAGATAAGGGAAGGAAAGAGACAGGAGCCTGAGTGGCCCTATTCTTCCTAGCCTTTCCAAGTCACCCAAAGCATATCTGACTTACCATTCAGGTCCAAAGTTGAGGGTCTCTGCTGCCATTGTGTGGCTGGATGTGTCCTAGAGGTCAGAGGGAACTAGCAGAGGAGGGGCACCTGGCGTTTACTCTACAAACACCTGTGGAGGCACAAGGCACTGGGTCTCAGAGACGCACACCCAGACAATCTCAAGAGGAATAGCACCCAGCTCGGCTGACAGAATAACAGGTTCTAAAAGGACTCACCTAGGCCAGCCACGTGGCCACTCCCACCATGAGTTAACCAAAAAGGAGTGCTGATGAGAGGAGACCTGGGAAGGAGAGAAAATAGGGTAGCTAGGGTCCCTACTCGCTCTGGCAGGACATGTCCACTCCACTCCAGACTCACCTGGCAGTCTTGCCTGGGGAAGCAGGGTAAGCAACGCAGGCACTCTTGAGCAGGGGCCTATAGTGGAATGAACCAGGGTTCCCAAGCCACTGGACGGTGATTTGACCACAATGGTGTCTGGGGAAGAGCCTTCACATCGGGGAAAAATCCTTAAGGAGCAGTGAGGATAAGAAAGTGGGGAGAAATTCAAGGGTCAGACAGGCCTCCCTGCCTCTAGCCCTCCTCTGTCCTGCAGAACTAGGAGGCACACGGCTGCCCGGAGGCTGGTGGTCAGTCAGCACAGGAGACCACAAGTCCTGCCCCTTATTTCTCCTGTACGTCTGGCCTCCTGAGCAGTGAACTCATTCAGCAAAGCTGAATGATGTGGCAGGCACCTCAGAGAATCTACCAGACGCCTGTTCTAGGTCTCTGCACTCTCACTGAGTAGCACAGGTGAAAGAGGTAGCTAAGTTACGCATGGATGATCAGGACAAAGATAAAACAGAAACATAAGCAAGCCAAAAAAACCACTGGAGCCACAAATATTCTAGAGAGAAAAAGGCTAGTTATAGAGGCAAGGATTAGAAACAGGGGGCAAAAGTACTTCCTTTCTGAAAAAACTTAGGGTGGGCTGCTTGGTAGCCAGACTCAAGGGACGCAGCCAGGTGAGCAGCCCAGTACATGGGAAGCAGAGAGCTATCCCAGGGCAGAGTGAAGCTCTGTGAAGGTGGCAGGTGGGCAAGTTTGGGTCAGTGTGCTTATGGGCTGGCTTATCAGATAGGAATCCACACCCAGGCTCCTTCCCCAGAATCAGCCTGACCATAAGTAAAACAGTCAAGAAAGCATTAAGGTTACCAGGACATACGCGAGGTCCCCTCACCATAAAGTAGAAGGAAGGTCAGAGTTATGAGGCTGACAGAAGCAGCGGTGGCAGTGGCAGTGATGTGTCCCTCTAAGGAACAGCAGAGGGGGTTCTCAGGAGGCGGCGCATCCCTGGCAGATCCGAGCAGAGGACCGGCAGGCAGGATTGTAGGGAGTTGCACAAGGGCTTCCCTCAATGGCTGGGGGGAAGGCTGGACCGGAGTGCCTCTACAGTTCCCATCAACTCCGAAACTCCACAACTCTGGGAAGGAAGGAGGAAAAAGGGTTTCTACTAGAGGAGCCAAGGAAGAGCCTCTCACCTACAGCTGTAGACTGGAAGGTGAAGCAAAACTCCATGACAGAGGACCCTCTCCCAGAATACCAGCATCCTAGGGCAAAACACATCTTTTGAGACCACCTAGAGGTGCTGACCTCCCTAGGTAGGAGCAAGTATTCTGCAATAGTCTTGGCTAGACACTTGTGATGACAAATAATGCCGTGACCTGCAAGGCCATCAGAAAACAGGTTCATTGCAGTTTCTATTACTGAATTCAAGGAGGCCCCCCAAGACAGCAGAGTAAGGTTTATTCTTTCCATATTACTGTCAAGGCTGGGCGCACGCCTGTAATCCCAGTTATTTGGGAGGCTGAGGCTGGGGATCACTTGAGTTCATGGGTTTGGGACTACCCTAGGCAACACAGTGAGACCTACTCTCTTAAAAACGAAAGCAAAAAACCATCTGTCATTTGGTCAGTGGGTGAAGAATCTTGAAGTTGTGCTGGTAAAATAAACCAGTCTCAAAAGAACAAATGGGCTGGAGGATGGAGAGTTGGTTTTCAATGGGCACAGAGTTTCAGCTGAGGCAGATGCAAGTTCTGGGAATGGATGGTGGTGACAATGGCTCAACATGAATGTATTTAATACTGCAGAACTGCACACTTAAAAATATCAAAATGGTACCTGTGTTGCGTATTTTACCACAATTAGGAAAGAAGTTTTAAGAAAACAACTCAGGACAACGACTACATACCCAAGTCCTCCCCATGCCACAAAAAACACACTGCATTCTTTCAAACAAATCTCAGGAGAGGCTCTTCTGGGTCTCCTCCGGTATATTCCAGAACCCTTCTCTTTTAGGAGGAAACGAGTATGGCAGGCCTGGGAGGGCTGCTGTGGGGAAAGGGAAGAACTCACCCTCCCACCCTTCCAGGGAGGGGCAGAGGCAGCTCTCCTTGCTGCTGTCCACTTCTGGTCTGTCCTGGTTGTAAGGAGTAAACCCAGGGAAAGAGACTCCCGTGAGAAGCAGGGAAACTGCAGAGGTAAAGGAGAGAGTCAGGGAAAGGAGGGAGAAAAGGGCCAGGTCATCCCCCTCCTCAGGGAGCAGCTAGAGGAAAAGGTCAGGTCTCTGGGTCCTGTCAGGGGATGATCTGACCCCAGAAGTGGCTGGCTGCCCTGCCCTTCCTCAGACTACAGGAAACACTGCAAAGCAGCATGCAAGCTGAGGCAGTTCCCACTCCTCCAAACATATGCATTTCTTTTCCATGTGACACCTAGAAGTCTACAGTTCAAAACTGGAGGTGACAAGGCTCTCCCAGGACAGTCGGCAACCTGAAAATGTGACCCAAGGGTTTTCTTTTCAAGGCGCATTCCAGTTTACTGGGGAACTCCCCTAGCTCTGCCCTGAGTACCTTCTGCCTCATTCCTCCAAGCCCATCTTCTCTTTTTCAGACCTCAGAATACCCTCACTCCTTTGGAATCTGAATTATTGCTATTAAAAGACTGCCCCCTGCTGGAGCTACGGGGAGAGGACACGTATCAGTTCTGGGTGCATACAACAGGCTTGAAGGGATCAGAAGAGGAGTCTGTTCTCTGAGGTTAGGAATTCCTGGGTGCAGGAAAAGTTCCAGAGAGGCAGTCCTAGTACACTCACTTCACAACATTATTTCCTTATTCCATCACCCCTAAAATTAGCCCCAATCTAGTGCAATGTGCCTTGGCATCAAATTAACCTCTATTAACAGAAGTAGAGTCCCAAACTCCCCAACATTTCAGTAACTGCCCAGCCTCAAGCCTGTTGGAAGTGACTCCACCCTTTCTCAGCATGGACAGAGTCTGCATATGTAGTGGGATGAGAACCCAGGCTTTGAAAAGAGGTGCAAGCCTGTGTTCCTCCTGGTTGGTTACCCCAATTCCTTACTTTGAGCCATCAGGACAAGTACTGCCACTTGGCATTTATCTACTAGTTAACGGTTTTCAAGGCATTTTCATACTTTACCTCCTTTGATCCCTTCTGCCCACTTGCCCAGTTTTGGGTTTCAGCCAGAGAAAACAAGGGAGGCAGCAGCCGCCCAGACAGGGTACCCCAATGTCCCGAAACTCTGAGACTGGAGAAGGGCACACAAACAGCAGCAACCACTCCAAACTCTCAAGGCTATTTTGTGAGTTTTAAAACATTTGTAAATTTTAATGTTTTAAGTCTTCATGTAGCCACCTCTTCTTCTCCCACCTTCTCTGCTTTAAAGTGGGGCTATTTTTTTCTATCCCAAATGCCAACCAGATGCTAAGTGGGGACAAACTGGTGTCTTTTTGACCATAAAATCTCACACAATATTAACATGTGCACTGGCTGAAAATGTCAGGTTAGAGGTATCAGAACACAATTCACTTGAAGATAATCACCCTGTGAAATCTTTGAGGCCCCCAAAATCCAGGCCAGGGTAGTAGCAACATAAACTCCAGATGAATACCAAACCCAGTTACATCACAAGCTACAGAGGAACAAGACCTACAATCTGGTAAATAAAATTGGAGATAGTCGCTACAACTGCAGAGGGAATGGCACAGATAGATGAAGGAGCCAGGAAGCAAACGCCCACATTTCCAGGGGCAGAGGGGAGCGGCCTAGGGTACCAATGATGTCTCAGCTGCAGAGGTAAGGGATGGGAGGCCAAGCCACAACTGGCACCCAGCAGGAGGGACAGTGGAGAGGTGTGGAGGCTGAGCAGCTCTGGGAAAGCAGCACTCTGAGAAGCAAGAAGGGAGTAAGACAGAGGTGGGTGGAGAAAAGAACCGGCCCCCAAAGTATTTATTTAGCATTTCCAGGGCCGGGTGCTGTGATGGACCAGATCAGGAAGCTTACTGGGAATTCTGATTACCACGGGGTGAGAGGTTCGAGATGAGAGTCTCTTTGAAGTTAACTTGAAAAATAGGCAAAACATGAAGGGCTGTGGCCTGGGAACTGCTGCATCAGGGGACATGGGCTGGGAAGAGCTCGGCCAGGCAAAAGGAAAGACTTTAGTGTTTAAGACGACCGCCGGGCACTCGGGAGGAAGGAGACCCCTATGACCAAGCACTAATATGGGTCGCTGAAAGGAGCTTTACATGAAGACCCAGTCTTGGCGCTCCGGTTATGAAGAAGGCCTTTCATGGTAGCCAAAGTCATGGAACGCTTGGACTTTAAGACCCGCTGGGCCCAGCGAACTGCGATAAGAACCCTGAGGCACGCCGTGGAAACCTCAGGGGAATGCGGGGTATTGGGGTCGGGGGCCCACAGGCCGGGCCCGCGGAAGCCGCGGGAGGAGAGGTGGGTGGTAGGCGGCCGGAGCAAGGATTCTCAGGGGCCGAAGGGGCGACCGTTAGAAGCGCGGGGGTGGAAAGGAGGCGGGCCGGCCCAGGAGGACGGCGTGCCCTTCAAGGAGGGGGCGCCAGGTGCTTGGGGCTAGGGCGGCCGCCCCCCCAGGAGCGAACCGGCCTCCAGCCGGGCCGCGCCTCGGCTCGCGCCAGGGGAGGGTCCACGGGGAGGAGCCGGGAGGGCGGACGCACCGAGAGGCTGCGGCGGCCTGGGGAGGAGACGGGGGAGGGTCCGTGCCGGCGGCCGCTGCTCCGGCTCCGGCTCCTGCAAGCTCGAGGCGGCCGCCTCAGCGTCGGGGGCGGGCCTGCCCTGGGCCCGGCTGCGGACCTGGGTCCGCGGGGCCGCCGGGCGCTTACCGCGGCGGGCGGGCGACGCGAGGCTCCGGTCCCGGGCGTTAGCGACGCGCGGCGGCGGCGGCGGGCGGCGCGCGGCGGGCCGGGGG
>PVHY01023447.1:0-20944 GCA_004024945.1 Uropsilus gracilis
CACACACACCATGACCTGCTTCTTTGCAGGGCTTGGGTGCATGGTGGTGCCCGCATGCTGGTCGAACTTGGCAACCTCCAGGCCAACCCCAGTTTTCCCCAGCCCAGTCAAGAAAGCCAGACACTGCCAGCACATATAGAGCATGGCAGCCATTGCCGCCATCATGGCACGGCCACAGATTGTGTATGATACAGACCCCCGTGACGCTCAGTGCGCCAGTCAAATTGGGCAACCTCCAGGCTGATCCCGGTTCCACTCAGCCCCAAACCGGCCTGTTCTAAATAGGTTCTGCCATTTGTTGCATCAAGGCAAGCCATACTCTGTGCATAAGACCTATAATGGAAAGGAACTTTAATTAGTGCTCAGTTACAGTTAATTTACAATTAGTGTGCAATAAATGCAAGAGGTGGGAAAGAATAGAAAGTCCATTAGCCTCTTTCTTTCCTATGGCAATGTCCTTTCACTGGGTGAGGGACTCTGTTGTTGGAACTAGGCAAGCTTTGCTGGTAGGTTTTCAGTCTTAAGTTTACATTGGGCGGCCAGTCAGTATTCATTTGTGATCTGTCCACATCTGTTTTTTTACTGCAGGCCATCTTCTCCAATCCCATCTCCATTACTTTGCTGCTTTACCTTATGATTCTGGTGTCAGATTTAGGGGGTTTCGCCCCCAGCCAGTGTTGGTCAAGAAGTTTCTCTGTGAATACAGGTGTCTGTGAATGGCCTTTGTAGATCATCTCCTCTGCCTCAGTTTGCAGTTTTGATGTGGGGCTGATTACCCCATCTTTGGTCATCCTCTCCTCTCCCGTAGTGTGGGGAGGGTGTGTTGCTCTCCTTGAAGGCATCTCCAGAATGAGGTCCTGGGTCTTTTTGGCCCGGAGAGCGCATAAGTGCGCATGGTGACATCGTGTCTCTACCGTTGTTTCTCTTGTCTCGCATGCACTGGTTCTCTTGGTTGTCCATCTGCTGTGTCCATCTCAGGCTTGTGGGCTGGATTTTGCATGATCCCTCACCCGTTCTATGTTGGGGTTTGTGTTGCACTTGTTCTTGATCCTCTGAAGTTTAGCTGGAGTGAGAGCGAAATGGAAGGGACTCCCCTCAACCCCCTTGCCCGCACACCAGTACCTCCCTGCGCAGGGGTGGGCCGGGCCAAGCCTGCGCCCTCCCGTGCCTCCCTTGGGCTAGGAGCAGAGGGAAACATGGCTCTGCCGACCCAAGCTGCAGATGGCTGCCCTGTGCAGCAGCCACCCGCTGATGGGTGGGGCCACAACCCCCACTCTATCCCCCCTCCGGGGTTCACCCAACTGGGAGGGGTTACCCAGGAACCTTGACCCCCTTTGCTCCCCGCTGGCAAAGGAGCTCCGACAGCCAGAGACCCAGGCGCGCAGGCAGCCCTGAGATGGTTGCCTGCTCAGATAAAATATTTCATCTGAGCAGGGCCACTGAGGCTTAAAAACTTGCCAGAAGTCTAAGGTACTCATAGGGAAGGAGTAGAGGAGTAGGCAAAGGGATGAAAGGATCAAAGTCAAGATTAAAAAAAATATATCAAGATAAAGGCTGCCATTGTTAATCTCCCCATAGATCTCTCACCCACATCTCTTCAAGCATCTCCTTCCATGGTTCCCCAGTCCTTGATACAGATTCAAGGCTGAGAAGCAAGTGCAGCTTCTTCACATGTCTCTGCTCCATGTGCCTTTTGCAGGTCCTCCTTGCTCTCCTTCCGTTCTCCATATCTCAGCAATGTCTTCTCACTGCTCAGCTGTACCCTTTCTTAGGTAGGGCAGGGAACATGGAGCCTTCCCTTTTCCTGGGGAATCCCTATCACAGTTTTATTTGTTTGGAACTCTTTGGGTCTTTTGGATTACTGATTCATTTCCCAAAGTGTGATGATTTTCCGTAATTATTTCTTTAAATAAATTTTCTATGCATTTCTCTTCTTCCTTCTGGGAAACCCATCATACAAATGTTATTTCTCTTTAAGTTGTCCCAAAGAGCTCCAACATGTTCATTTTTTTAATCTTTTCTCTATGCTGTTCTTTTTATGTATTCACTATATTGTGTCTTTAAGTTCCTAATTCTTTACATTTCTTTTGTCTGTTACTGAGACTGTAAGTTTTTAAGATGATCTGTAGTGTTTCCTAAGCACCTATTTCTAATTATAAGTGCCTCATATTTCCTTTATCTTTATACTGCTATTGTTTTATATACTCCATTGTTATTTTGTATTGTCAGGATTATTGCCTTGGACTCAAAAGTGTTTAGAAGCCTCCAGCTAATCTCAAGCTTTCAAACCGAAGGGGGAATCCTTTACCTTTTAAGTCTGCCAGTTTGCTTGCCCTCATGGCTTGTTTCCCACCAACATCCCTCCTTGCAGTTTTAAAACCAGAACAAGTTCTTAAATTGACTGATCCAAAATGTATTTCTGACAAAGTAAGCAAGTAAACAGAGTCCCCAAGACTGGGGAAACCCCGGTTACTTTACCACACAGTCCAATCTGTTCCTTAGTTCACAGTCACACTTATGGTCCTCCAGACACATGGTCCAAAACATTACACTTCCGCTGCTTTTTTTGATGTCTGTCCCAGCTTCAGGTGGTAAAAACTCCAAACCAAGGACCAAACAAAGTCATACTTGTGGTCCTCCAGACACAGGTCCTCCAGACACAGGTCCACTTCTGCTTCTCTTTGGGTATCTGTCCGAGCTTCAGGCAGTGAATACTCCAAACCAAGCACAAAACACTAAAGATTTCAAACCAGGTTAGGTAAAACAGGAAACAACACAAAGTCCATCTTTTCAAGTTTCACTCATGACCTCTCCAAAGATATTCGAGTCAAACTAGATAAAACAGGCTCCAGCCAGGCATGGTGGTGCATGCCTGTAAGCTTCAGCCTATGAAGCGGCTGGGGCTAAGGATCGTGGTTCGAGTCCTGCTCGGGGCACAGTGAGACCTGGTCCCAAAAAAATAGCTGGGGGAGGTGGTGCATGCCTGTAATCCCAGCTACCTGGGAACCTGAGGCTGGGGATTGCTTGAGTCTGTGGTACCACTGGCACATGAACCTGCGGTTCCACGGGCAAAAATAGTGAGACCTAGTCTCAAAAAACAAAAGGCTCCAACACTAGGTAAAACAAATCTCCAAACTTCTCAAACTTCATCAACTTACACAAATCCCAGACTCAGGCTCCAGCCTCCTTGGGCTCTTGCCCATCCACACAAGAAGCCCACAGCCTCTCTGCTTTTCTTGTCCTGCTGCAGCCCACCCCTGCTTCCCGAGACAGAACTCATAACCACCCGCACAGGCTGTTTTCTCTTCTCTGACTTGCACTTCTTCCTTCCTCCCCTGTTGTCCTCAGCCCACATCCCTGTGTGCTTCCTGCTTCCCATCTCTTCTCAGGTGATTTCCTTGCTCAGACATGTTGCAGTTCCAATGATGTGCATCCCCAAGAAGGTGGGGGTGGGAGTGTTTGTGGTGGCTCAGCTCACCCAAACAACCAACTGTGTCACCCATTATCACTCTTATATTGTGTTCTGCAGTTCTGCTGGGTTGGGGCTCCTCTTGGTAATTTTGTTTCTGCATTTGTGGAGTGTTCTTGTGTCTCATTTTTTTCAAGTTTTTGTGTATTATGATGGGGTAGATTTTCAGATGTTGTGAGGACTAGTACTGCTGCGGGGTAGGAAGTACAAAAGAGAACTGGGGCAGTGGGGCCACAAAGGAGCACCTGCAGTAAACTCAGGAATTCAAACTTCCGGCTGCCTTTGGATGTCAGAGTAGTGTGGCAGGAATCTATAGTGATCCCTTCTTCTAGGCCAGCTCCTCAGTCTTAGTTCCTTTTACAGTCCACTTCCACTCTTGGGTATTTTTAAGAACTAGCTCCAGTACTGGGCATAGATACGGCAGGATGTAGGTTCACAGGTTCAGAGTTACTGTTTTCTAGCACAGAGCTTTATCCTGGAGTGTTCACTCCTGTTATTGACAGGGCTTGAGTTACAGTTTGTTCAAGCATTTCACTGTTTGGGTTTTATAGCCTTGTGGTGGGGGATTGACAGGTATTTTTCATATCACTCCGAGCTTAAAAAGTAGTATCTGCTATAAGGAGACCCAGGTGGTCTGTCCTGCTTCTTCCTACTGATTCAGGCTAGTTTCTATATTGAGAACCTCAAACTCAGAAATCCTTGCTCTGCTCCCCACCCCTGCAGCTCTGTAACAGTACACCCTCTGTCCTGGGTGTCATCTCACATACCCCTTTCCCTGTGCTGGCATGTGCTCAAGTCAACAGCTGTAGGGTGCTCTGCACAGCAGCTGCCCCTCCCTCATGTGGGTTGTACTCCCTACTTTATAAATAAAGTTCATGTAACATTTTTCCTCAGTGACCATGTTCCTAGGGTGTGCTATGGTCAGCTTTTCCCTAGCAGTTTTTGGAGGAAGGGTTTGTTCTACTGTAATCTAGTTATATCTGGAGACCAGTCCAGTGTCTTTACTCTGCTACCTTCTTGCCAGATTCTACTTTGTCCCTATTACCATGATCCAATTTTGGCAACTTTTATTATCTCAAAGGGAAATCTTGTCTCCATTAGTGTTCACTCTCCCATCCCCCCAGCAAGGAGCAACCACTAATCTGCTTTCTTTTACTATGTCATCTTTTGTGATTGGCTTGTTTCTCATTTGCTTTGAACAGAATGGTGTGATACTCTGAAAACTACTTTAAACATTTATATCACCTGCCATTTGAATACATCGTTAAAATGTACTTTTAACAGCAGGGTAGTACTCCATTTTAAAGAGTGTACCTGAGCTTATTATTTAACCATTGCTGCTGATAAATGTTTAAATTATTTCTCATCTTTTACTATTACATCTAATGAACCTGCACTCAGAAATCATTCCATTTGTTAATTTATTGGTTATCTGACTCCTAACTAGAACAACAGAAGTTCTTTTGAGGGTGGCTGTTTTGTCTGTCTTCGTAGCATTGTCTCATTCCCTCACACAGTTCTTGACCCTTGGCAGGTATTTGATTTTAAAATTATGTGTGTGTGATTTTGAATGAGTCAAATATAGGGCTATCAGTACATTTTACTTAATTGTCAAATTTCAGAGTTTTATGTTAGTTTACCTCTCCCTGTGAATCTGGATTTTCAGCATGCCAACTTTGTTGGCATTGCCTTAGCCCTACTACCTGTGCCTGCCCCTCCCCTGGCCCCAGTACATGTAGCCCGCTGGCCATTGCAGGCTGTTTTAAAAGCAGTAAAACTGTGGCAGGCATTTTACTGCCCACTGTCCCCAGTGCAAGCAGCTCTCTTTTAATCTCTGTTGGCATGCCCCAGAACATGCTTCCTGCAGGTAGTACCTAGGCTGCTCCAAAAGTAACCAGGAACTGGCAGCAACAGTTTCCCTGCCCCAGAGCAAGCAGACCCTGGAGCTCCCGGAGTAGAGGCCTGCAGAGTGCTGGACCAACATGGTGAGCTCCCAGTGGCAGCCAACCCTATAGCCATGGGGGAACCTGTCCAGCACTACTGCAGGACCCCCTGCATTGTTACACCCAACCCCACCAAAGGGTGTCAGTATGCCTTTGGCTGCACTGAAGCCACATCTAGCCATGGCTTCCCGGAGCCAGCCCACAAGCCTACCTTGACAGTGCAGGTCAGGTCTGGGCAGGCACAAGGATTTTCCCATTTATGTAACTGGTATTGGGACTGTGAATCAGTCAGACTTGAGCTCTCCAGCTGTCATCCAAACCTTGAGCTTATTATGTAGATTGGAAATTAGGTGAGCTTATTGGTTTTTAACCAGTACCCATCAAATAGTAAGGATTGAAAAACAGTCTAATTGGACTTGTAGGTGACCCTTATCAGGGTGGTGACCCTGGAAAGGATATAAACAGGGCAGGAGCCAGCATGAATTCATTCAACATTCTCTGAAGAAGCAGCACTCAACAGACAGCCTCTGAAGAAATGATACAGGAGTGACGCAGCAAAATAGAAGACTATCATTTTCCTTGGGAAAAAATGGAATGGGGCACTGTGGGTGGTGTCTGGCAGAAGAGAATAAAGGGACTTGCCTGACCAGGAAGGGAGAGTGTGCCATTGGGGCCTCTGCTCTGTAGGTATGGGCTGAGAATAGGAGAGGCCACTGGCTTCTGGCTTAGACTGGCAACAACCAGGACCCTGGGACCTCAGGATCTGACCCACCCAGGGAATGGAAAAGTTACTAGTTACTTGGAAATTTGCTTTTGTTTGAAAAGTGATACTTGGACCTCTACGGAGAGGATAGTATGCTGGGAAAGCTCGAGATTTGTGTAAGCTGACTTGAAATCTGTATTTGCTGAAAAAGTTTAAAAGTTCGGGGAGGCTGGAACCTGGAAAAGTATTTCTGATGAAAGGATGTCCAACTTGGAAACTAGACTTTGTGTCAATTACCTGCTTCGGGTTGAGAGCAGTGGGTGCCATCTTTGGTCTGTTTCAATTTGAAACTTGCTGAGGACTTGAAGAAGCACCATTTTGGACCACATGTGATTTGGAACCAGGCTTAGGACTTAAAAACCGAACTATTGAACTGGGGGTAAAACAAACAAGGGAACACTTGTGGCTTGAGTGACTTTTTTTTTTTTTTTTTTTTGTAAATAAACCCAGTTTTGTTTTACCATAACCTTATCTGTCTTGCAGCTGTGGTGTGGGTTGGAAAGACACCTCCTCCCCAGCCCCTTGAGAGGCCAGATTTAGATTCCGGCTTCTCCCATTGTAAGTCTAGCAGCCTGCTTACACCTGGTTTCAGAAGCATTCAGCAGGTAACTCCTTTGGGGCTCAGCAGACTCTGAGACCTTTGCAGACTTCTCTACTTCATAGACCTTTACAGATATTCAGTCACTGTACCTGCCTCTGACCCTACCTGTTACACTTGCAAGGAACCTTGGCCCAGTGTCTTAAAGAGCCGTTGTCTATTGGCTAACGCCAGTAGTTCACAAAGAACTGTAATAGTTGTCTTTGATGTCATGTCCTGGTGACTGGTACTGACCATACTGTTGACAGATGCAGACTAGCACTGCTGACTAGTGACCAACACTCTGTGTCCAGCCACATTTGAAAACTTCCCACCATTTCTGATCATCTGGCATTGCCTCCTGGTTTGCTGTTGAGTTTAGCACTGTCTGTTTTGGCATCTGGTGCGGTCCAGCCTAGCTTTCATTTCGTTGGGCTGTTGAGGTGTCATCTCAGTGAACCCAATCTGTGAGCATTTCCAGCTACCACCAGGAGTTAGATCCTGCCCTACTGCTTACTGGTATGCCACCAGCTCCAGGTCCTCAGTGAAGATACAGCACCATCTTGCTTGTCAGCCTTTGTTTTGGGCTACCAGACATTGTGGACATTATTTGGAGTGAGACAGCTCAATGCCTTAGAAATTTTGTTGTCCCCTACCTTTTTGTTTTTAAGTACCATTGTTCTTGCACTTTAAACCTTAGTGGTCTGGTAATTGTCAGCACAAGGGTCACCTGTTGCCCTCCTTTGGCACTGTTTTATATACAGTATATGAGAGTCCCTGATTCCCTGTCCCTTTGAATCTTCCTTTTCATAAAGAAAGTTCTGCCATATTCCTTCTCTGTGAACCAGTGAATTCGTGCCCTTTTTGGTGGATCCTGCCTATTGTGTTAAGTATTATGTTTGGGAGCTCCTGGTTCCTTAGGATGGCCCTGTAGTATTATATCCTTGTTGCCCTGAGAGAAGCTGTGTAGCATTCTATGGCTATTTTCCCTGTCATGTAGACATGTTGGGGAGTGAGAAAAGTTGGGTGGGTCACATGTCGATTTCAGCTGCTGATTGAAATGCCCTTTGAGGTCATCAGGAGACCTGTCACTCTATAAGTAATGTGTCTTCAAAAATAGAAATGAAGAAATGCTTCCAGGAAATCTGACGCAGCTGGCCTACTCTGCCTCCTCTGAAGATGGTGGGCACCCACATGGCTGGTAAATGCTGTCTGAGTCACCCACTTACCACAGTCTCTTTTCCTCTCCACGTATTTCCTGCCTGGGAAAGCCTGCTATCCACCCATGGCAGAGAACAGCCCCAAAGCATGGCCAGGGAAGTGGGCCTGGTCTCCTCAGATCACCTTTCACTAATAGTTTTGTAGCAGTGTTCTTAGCCCTTCCTGTGGCTCTGACCTCCTCTTACAGGTACAAGTACTGAATTTCTTTCCCCAAATCTTTTTCTCTGAACCAGGCCCACATATTCCATCCTCTTGGTGAAGTGATCAGTTTCAATGCAGAACTCACCTCTGTCTCCTCTTTTCCCAAGTCTCCATTTCTGTTTATAATACACTGTTCGTCCATTTTCCAGGAGACTTATGACAAATTGAAGCCCTCTCTCCTCTGCCATCCACAGATTGTCCCTCCCATTCTCTTGGCATGTGTTCTGATTTTGCTATGGTGGATTGAATGGTGATTGCCAAAAAAATATTCCCATGTCCTAATCCCTAGAACCTATGAATCTCCCTTTATTTGGAAAAGGAATGTGGGAGTCTTCTGTGTTATCACTGTGTACAAATCTGTGCAAATGTCCTGGTCTCTGGGGCCTAGCCTTGTTGGTCCCTTGGCCCGGCATAGGGACATTGTTTCCAGTTTACACAGTTATTACATGTCCATTACTCCATTTGATCTTCCCAAGTTCAAAGGCAGACTTTACTGCATTCCTCTCCTGCCCAACCCTTCTGTCAGGAGATGTGCAAAGCTCTGCACAGAAGCTACAAATGTGGCCTGTGGAGGTAGGTGTGGGTTGGAATCTAGGTTTTCTCATTCATTACCCTGGGACTTTTGCTAGATTATTACCCCTTCAGATCCCCAGCGTCGTCTTCTAGAAGATGAGGCCAATTAATTGTTTTGAAAATTAGATTAGGTAGTACCTATCACTGTGCCTGACACTGTTAGCTTTATTATTGAAACATTAATTCAACCTATACATTAAATATCACAAGCTCAGACAAGCCTGGAAGCTCTGACTCAGATCCAATCTCGCCCTCTGTCAGCCTGCCAAAGCTCTCCTCCTTTGTCCACTACTTGGTGCTGGCCATGGTGGTTGGCCATGCCCAGAGATTACAGAGTTAATGGTTGCAGTTGCTACAGAGAGCATGTGCATATGTGTGGTGCTCTGACAAAGCAGTTTAGAGTATGGGCGCAGGAGTTTGATGTGGGTTCCAATTTAGATTGTCATCCAAAGACCTTAAGAAAGTTTTGCGTCTCTGAGCTTTAGTTTCCTTTCTATAAAATGGGAAGAACAGTGATACACACTGTAGAGGGCATTTGGGAGAATTAAATGAAAGAATGTTCATAAAACATTAAGTATGTACCTGACACTATCGTCACTTAATAAATAGTATTAGAAGTGACCTGCTTCTGTGAAGAGCTTTAAGTGTATGAGACTCTGAACTACTGGATCACACCACTATAGGGATGATTGGACCGCTAGAATTTTCTAATAAGCAGGCATGGAAAAAGAACATTACCAGGGATGCCACCTCCACAAACTCATGAGTCTTCCTCTGAACTACACATAGGAGCCTTCCAGAGCTCTTGGTGTTTCTCTCTGGCTTGTCATTCTTTCTTGGACAGTTGACCCTTGAACAGTACACTTGTACTGCCCAGGTTCACTTATACACAGATTTTCTTGTAAACAACCAGTAAGATTACAGCATTAATATAGTACAGAACTATCAACATATTTTCTTTTCTTCATGATTTTTATTGTAAGAATACCGTATGTAATACATGCACTTTACAAAATATGTGTTGGTTGTTCATGTTATCAGTAAGTTGTTCCAGTCAACAACTGGCTATTAGTAAGTAGTAAGTTTTGGGCAAGTCAGAAACTTATCAGCAGATTTTGGGGAGAATGGGGTCTTGTGGCCTCTGGTGGTGTTTTGGTAGTGGGTGTGGTACGGTTACATCCATGTTTAAGAGTAGAAATCTAAACCCTTGAATCATACAGTGTTGCAAACCAATGTTACCACAATACAAAAGATACAATTAAAAAATAAAAATAAATGAGTGAGCTGCCCTCTGGTAGCCAATGTGGCTCCTGACTTCTGGTTAGTGTTGCCGCTATGACTGTACAAAGCAATAGGGTTCCCCTTTGCAAAGCACTCTTCTACTTGTATGACCTAAAGTAGCTCCAGAAGCCTGAGGCACTGCTGCTCTTGGAGTCTGTCATCACCTCTCTTGCCACCCAACTCAAGCAGAACTTGGATGGGCCAAGTGCCAGTGGGAAACAAGAGTTTATTGCCAAGGTTGTGGTTGATCCTGGTGCCAGAGTTTAGGGCTTGGTTGCTTTTCAGAATATTTTTCTTAAGAAAGAAACAATAATTATGTACATTCTTAATACTGTGTGCTGTTCAGAATGGAAAACTCTAGAATAACCCACTAACCTTGTGACTATATCTGTTTGTTTGTTTGTTTGTTTGTTTTTGTTTTTTTTTTTTGAGACTAGGTCTCACTATTTTTGCCCGTGGAACTGCAGGCTCTCTTTGCCCGGGGTACCACGTACTCAAGCCATTCCCAGCCTCAGCTTCCCAGGTAGCTGGGATTACAGGCACGCACCACCACGCCCAGCTGTTTTTTTGGAACTAGGTCTCACTATGGGTCCCAGGTGGGACTCGAACCGTGATCCCTAGCCCCGGCTGCTTCATAGGCTGAAGCTTACAAGCACGAGCCACCGTGCCCAGCCTATGTGACTATATCTGTAACTACTTATAAAACAACTTAACCTGGGGCGGGGGGGGAGGGGGTTCTCCCAATCCCCTGATATTCAGCATGCCCTAAAATGACCCTTTATATTTCTTACTAGACAGACTCTTCCTCCCACAGTACCCTTTCTCCAATGGGTCTGTTCCCATTGGAGGGAGAGGGTCAGTCACCTTCTCTCTCCTCTCCCTTGCGCCTCTTCTAATCAGTCACCAAGCCTTGTTGATCCTTCCCCTTAATATCTCCTACTTTGTGCCTTAAATCCAGTAATAATAGTACTGCTTCAGTTTGTGGTTATTTGTCTTAGATTTCAACCTTTGCTTTCCTGTCATGGTTTTTTAGGATTTTCTTTTATGAACAGAATATAGCTGAATTTAAAATTTTAAATATGAAAACCTGCTAAGTAAGTTGGTTTTATTTATATATTTTGGGATTCAGCCCATATATATTAACATGTTTTAGTTACTTGGAATGCATCTTTTAAAATCTACTTTTCTCCTTTCCTGCTTTTGTTCGACTGAGTTTTATTTACTCCTTTTACAAGTTGGGCCACTAAACATCTTATTTCTGTTCTTTATATAGTGTTATAGTTTCTTTATAAACTCTTTATATCATTTATATTTATAGTTTCTCTTATTCCCACCTTCTTACTCTGAAAAAAAAAATACACTTGAGCATCTTTGTTTTCTTTATTTGCATTCAGTTAATGTATTTTTCTCTTTCTTTCTACTTTTGTAGATAGACTTTTGAGAATGTGATTTTTAAAAAATTCTTGCGGGCTGTGCATGGTGGCGCATACCTGAAAGCGGCAACCTAGGAAGCCGTGGTGGGGACTGGGAATCGTGGTTCAAGTCCCGCTCGGGGCAACATAGTGAGACCTAGTTCCAAAAGAATGGCCGGTTGTGGTGGCGCACGCCTGTAATCCCAGCTACCTGGGAAGCTGAGAATTGCCTGAGTTTGTAGTACCCCGGGCAACAAGAGCCCATGGTTCCACAGGCAAAAATAGCAAGACCTAGTCTCAAAAAAAAAAAAAAAATTCTTGCTCAGGACCTAGTATGCTGTTTGTTTCTCTTTTTTTTTTGAGACTAGGTCTTGCTATTTTTGCCCGTGGAACCGCAGGCTCTCATTGCCCGGGGTACCACAGACTCAAGCAATGCCAAGCCTCAGCTTCCCAGGTAGCTGGGATGACAGGCACGCACCACCACGCCCAGCTATTTTTTTGGAACTAGGTCTCGCTACGGGCCCCAGGCGGGACTTGAACCGCGATCCCTAGCCCCGGCCGCTTCATAGGCTGAAGCTTACAAGCACGAGCCACCGTGCCCGGCCCTAGTATGCTGTTTCTACTTATTTTTTAAAGAAAACTTACTTTTAGATAATTTGATTTTGAGAATTTCTATATCCCTTCACACACTTGTACCACTTGGTTTCGGTGAAACCAAGTTCAGATCCATGGGTGGGACTGGCTCCACAATTTAGTTTCTTATGAGTTACCTCCTACCCCAAGGGCCTTGGAAAAATGGCCGGCTTCTTGTTACTGCATTGGCCGGGCAGCCCTTTGAGCCTCCCATCTTTGTACGGGTGCTTGCAGCTACGTAAGGCATCAAAGCTTCTTCATATATGGGTTCAAAAGTCCACAGATCATTTTGGTTCCATGTACTGTTCATGTTCCAGTTTTTCTTGTCATTTCTGGCATATGGGAATTTTTACTTTCTTTCAAGCTTGGCTGTATGTTCAGGAATGTCATTTGTTTTATCTAGTATTTCTGTGTGGCTTTTATGGGAAGGGAAACTCACATTAATTCAGCTCACTCTTGCTGAAAGTTCAAGTTTAAAATCTAGCAGTGTATAAAGCCTTTCATGATTTAGCCGCTGTCAACCTTTTTTGCAAAAATTTATCTCTTATAGTTTACACTTCAACAAATCAAACTATTTGCATACTATAATGTTTTAAGAGCTCAGATCTGAGTCTAAATATTTGGATCCTGTTTTCAGCCTTTTGTCTGTACATGCTCTTTCTCTCTGTAAAATAGCAGCATCTGGCATATGGTAAACCTAATCCCTGTTGGCTTTCTTTGTGATCGCTGTTTCCAGTAGGTCATACTTCCAAGCTCCTGTACCTGTGCACTAGCTTGCTCTCTGGGAAGTGCCTATCTCTGACTGCCTGTCTCCATCCCTCAACATAGTGGCCTTTGCTCTTTCTTGACTCTCTTGCTGCTTCTGCCTGTCAGATGGTGGCTGCTTAGTGTTGCCTGTGGGATTGAATCATGTTGCATAGAGGTAAGGGCTTAGGGTGGTATGAGATACAGATGCCAGGAGAGGAAGCAGGAAAGTTTGGCTTTCTGGCAAATTTTGTGCCAGAATGATAGCAGTGTGGCTGGGACACAAGGTGGCAATTCTCAGTCTTGATGAGGGTGCCAGAGGATTAAAGCAAGCCAGTAGCCAGAAAAAAAAGAAAGAAGAAACACTAAATCCTGCAAGTGAAAGTGGTTTCCTATCTTAAGAATGCATGCTCCACATTCCTTCCCTAAACTCAGCTTCTTGGAGTACCAGGCAGAGGAATACAAACTAATTAGAATCCCAAGAGGGCCCTAAGAACCTTTAATTTTAGAATAAGGCCTCACTTCTGAGAAAGATGCAGCTACTTCAGTAATAGATGATTTTGTGTGCCAGAAAACTCCAAGGAGACCAGAGCATAAAAGCTCAGTACCCATTTGTTTTGAGCTGAGCATCAACCATGCTCAGCACTGCCCATTGTCTCCAGCCCAATTAAGATTTTTGTCCTAAAGGCTGGGCACGGTGGCTCATGCTTGTAAGCTTCAGCCTATGAAGCGGCCAGGGCTAGGGATCGCGGTTCGAGTCCCGCCTGGGGCACGTAGCGAGACCTAGTTCCAAAAAAATAGCTGGGCGTGGTGGCGCGTGCCTGTAATCCCAAGCTAGCTGGGAAGCTGAGGCTGGGGATTGCTTGAGTCTGTGGTACCCCGGGCAACGAGAGCCTGCGGTTCCACGGGCAAAAATAGCAAGACCCAGTTTCAAAAAAAAAAAAAAAAGATTTTTGTCCTACTGAGATTGCAACCACAAAAAAAGGACAAATTGGATAGCACCACCAGGGCTAGACAGGACCAGTGCCATCCCATCCCTCTTTAGCTTTGTTTTAATTCTCTGGACTCTTGGGACTATCACAGAGATATTCTCAGAAGGGAAGGGAACTTACTCTTTGAAAATCCCTAGAGAGTGTCCATCAGACAAAGATAGTAGTGACTCTTAGCCCCTGGGCTGGGGTTTCAGGAATCAGCTTCAATTCAAAAATAGGCTTAGAACTTGGGGTTGGCGGACAGCTAAGGTCTACATGCATGACTCCTCCTTCACAACTCTCAGCTTGTGGTTATAAATAAAACACCTGTATGTTCACTGCTGTGCTGGGTACTCTTGCTAAAGATGCTAAAATAGTTGAGATGATACAGTTGTTTCTCAGAGAGGAGAACTTTGAGTCTAGTTAGACAGAATTCCTAGGACACAGGAAGTCGCAGCCAACAATGCAAGACAGTAAGTGTGTGTGATGCTGTGCAATTCTGCCTCTTTGACAGCCTGGTGGTTTTGCTAAAAAGGAGAGATTCTGTTTCTGAGGTTTGGCTCACCAGCTTACTTTTTCTTGCATGATTTGCTATCACTGTTACAAACTTCTGTTACAAACTTGTCTGAGATTACTAGAAGTACCATTTATGTTTCTAAGGAATGGCCCCCAAATGTGTCTTTATGAACTTTTCCTGTCTTCCTTTTCTCTGAAGAGTGGTAGGTTAACTTTATGGTTTCACTTACTGATCTCCAAGATTTCCTGGGGGCAGATAACCAGCAATTGCTGCTTTTGAGGCAGCAAAGTGTTTTCTGAGGATTCTCAGATCATTTGTCTTTTCTAGTATGACTAACTTTTTCTAGGAGAGTACATCTCATAGTGGTGCAAGTCAAAATCTGTGGACATGAACCTTGAAATCTGCTGTTGAGAATTGAAGGGAAATAGAACAAATTGAGATCTGAAGTTCTTATGGATGAATTTATGAATGGCAACTCCAAATGAGTTAGGTAGTCTGTTGTCTTTGGTAGTTGCGGAGGGTCATAATGAACCCAAGCTCCTACCAGTTAGGTACTCTGTCATTCTTAGAGTGTGGCTATTGTTCTCATGGTTCAAAATAGATGCCTTGGGTCCAGCTGTCACATCTACATTATAGGCAGTATAGAATAAATGAGAGAGTGAAATTGACATTTTAAGGCTATTTCAAGAAAGCCTCTATTAGAAAAGGAACATTAGAAGCAAAATAAGGAGGAGGCTAGTAAATGGAAACAGGTTCTTTAGTAGAGATAAAGGAACCTATGAGGGATGATTTTGGGCCCCCATATGCAGCTAAGCGTCAACCATGCCCAGCATTTGTACCTGCACAAGTCACTGGCATAGGCCAGTGTGGTGTCCTTTTATCTTATGGTCCCAGAGTGGGGGAGTTTGGTCAGGTGGAATGGGGAGAGGCGTGGCCTGTGGGGTGAGGAGTTTGGTCAGCTAGGGTGGGTCAGATAGGGTGGAGGAATAATAGTTTGATCAGGTGGGATAGGGAGGGGCATGGCCTTTGGGGTTTCTGTAAATCTAAGTCAGAAGATCTTCCTTTCAGCCTCTACCTCTACCAGTTATTTAATATCTCAGTCACGTTATCCCACTTAAAAATGGGCATAATAAGGCCGGGCACGGTAGCTTGTGCCTGTAAGCTTCAGTCTATGAAGTGGCCGGGGCTAGGGATCGCGGTTCAAGTCCCATCTGGGACCCGTAGCGAGACCTAGTCCCCAAAAAATAGCTGGACATGGTGGCACGCACCTGTAATCCCAGCTAGCTGGGAAGCTGAGGCTAGGAATTACTTGAGTATATGCTACCCTGGGCAACGAGAGCCTGCGGTTCCACAGGCAAAAATAGCAAGACCTAGTCTCAAAAACAAAAAAAAAAGGGCATAATAATACTTAAGGAAAATGATAATTAGGAAGAATTCCTACGGCATGCTTGACATGATACATACGCCACTGTGGATGCCTTCTAAATAGTAAGTGCTACCCCAGCATATCTTATCCCCATTTCCTTTCTCTTTTCTCCCATATTCCATCACTCCATGGTTTCTACCCTACCTCTTATGTTCCCCATTACTTACGCTGCTGCTTTTGCTTTTATTTCTACCCTTCTTCCCTCACCTCCTCCTACAGTCCCTTTCTTTCCTGCCCCTCATTTTCCTGCCACCCTCCATTCTTCATTTTTTTCCTTTATCCTCTGCTTCACCTTGTACTGCCTCTTCCTTTTATTGCTTCAATTCTTCCATCTTCCTGATATCCCCAATTAATGGCAAATGATCAGTATGTAATAGGGATCAGAGGTTAGAGGTGGTGGTTGGTCTTTGAACTACAAGTCAGTGATAAGTATTCTAAGAAAACTGAATTTAATTGATTTATTCATAAATCAATCAGAAATTATATTTGATAGCTGACAAATAGAGATCAGAAATAGTGGCATAAAACATTGGAAGTGTATTTTATTATTTTTTTAAATTATGACTTACTAAATCTTACATGTAAAGAGGTCTTAGACTTTTTTTTTTCTTTTCTTTTTTTTTTTTTTTTTTTTTTTTTTTTTTTTTTTTTTTTTTTTTTTTTTTTTTTTTTTTTTTTTTTTTTTTTGAGACTAGGTCTCACTATGTTGCCCATGGAATCGCAGGCTCACATTGCCCGTGATATCATGGACTCAAGTGATCCCAACCTCAGCTTCCCAGGTAGCTAGGATTATAGGCCACCACACCCAGCTATTTTTTAGGACTAGGTCTTGCTGTGTTGCCCCAGGCGGGACTCGATCCCATAAGCTGTTGCTTACAGGCATGCACCGCCATGCCCAGCCTAGGTCTTAGAAATCACCGTAGCTTGCTGTTTCTGTAGCTAGACAAGGTAGTTCTTATTCTCCACTGTTCCTTTTTCAGAAACATAGATGCCATCCCCAAATTTTCTAGTATCCTTTGTTTGATTGTGTGACCTCCTGAATCAAAGTAGCTAACTTTGAAACAAGTTTGTCTTGTAAAGGAAGCTCAGTCCAACACCCTCTATTATGTTCTGTACATGACTACAGATAGTTTGAACAGTAATCAATTTCTGTTTGCCTACTACTTGTCAACCCAGAACCTAACCTCTTCATTTTCATTTCAACAAGGCCAGGTTTGACAGTGATGTGACTAAAGTCCCTTTACAGGGTTCTGCTGGTACTCTTCACAGTAACAGTGTGTCCCTTCAGGGAGATGTCAACATTTTCTGGAATGTTGACAGTCTGGTTTGCTGAGAATGGTCTTATAGTAGATGTAATCTTTTGTAGTTATATTTTTATTTATTTAATTTTTTTATTTTGAGACTAGGTCTCGCTATTTTTGCCCGTGGAACCTCAGGCTCTCGTTGCTCTGTGGTACCACAGACTCAAGCAATCCCCAGCCTCAGCTTCCCTGGTAACTGGGATTACAGGCATGCACCACCACACCCAGCTAGTTATATATTTTTTTTTAATTTGGGGAGCCGGGCACGGTGGCTCGTGCCTGTAAACTTCAGCCTATGAAGTGGTGGGTGCTAGGGATCGCGGTTTGAGTTCGAGTACTGCCTGGGGCCCATAGTGAGACCTAGTTCCAAAAAAATAGCTGGGTGTGGTGGCACACACCTGTAATCCCAGCTACCTGGGAAGCTGAGGCTGGGGATTGCTTGAATCTGTGCTACCCTGGGCAACGTGAGCCTGCGGTTCCACAGGCAAAAATAGCAAGACCTAGTCTCAAAAAAAATAATAAAATAAAATAATTTGGGGAGACAGTATAGAATTGGTCTTGCTTCCCAGCTAACGGTGGTGTGTAGCTCCCAATTCCAGGTTACATCATGGTCTAAGATTAAGATGCTTGCTGGGGTTTGGGTCATGACATCAAGATATCTAGGAAGAAGGAAAGAAAGACCAAAAGGATTTGTGCTAGCTGTCTGTTTCTCCCATAATGAACTTTCCTGGAAGTCCCTCCCAGTAGCTTCTGTTTCTCTTCAATGGCCTCCTATGGCTACAAGGGAAGTTAAGAAAATTTTCAGCCAGACACATTGTCATCAGAAATGAAATTAGGATTTTGTAACTAAAGGAGAAGGGGAGAGTAGATAATGGAAAAGCAACTTGCAACATCTGCCATCATTTATGTAGTATTAATCTAGCACCTATTATCTGCTAATTATAGGACCAAACATGGAATCCCCATTCTAGAGGGTGACAGATAAGTAAACAGGTACAGTACAGACAGAGTAAGGATAGTAGAGGAATGCAGGAGGCACAAGGAAGCCTCACTTACCTGCTGGAATGCCATCAGAGCAGTCTTTGCTGTATCACACCAGCATTCTTCTCTATTGTATAGTTCCTCTGTGATCTCTCTCCTGTTTCCCTCTTATATCATCATCATAGCAGTTAATGAGGTGGGGTTTTGCCCTGCCATTCTGATCCCAGGAATCGTTCCTAGAGCCTGAGGAAGTGGGAACCGTTGGCAGCCTAGTGGGAACCTCTGGGATGGGAGCCACATGTTTGGAGAGCCAAGTCTCAGACCCATAGGCAATTAGAGACTGGTGGCAGAAGTGCATCCTGTTCCTGAACATGCAGTGGCACTGCCAGCAGACCTAGCTCCAGGAACAGAGTGGTCAACGGGAGGGGCAATCCTGAGCAGGCACCTGGCATCTGCCTTGCTGTGCTGTTTGTTCCTGACACCTTGTCATAAAGTGGAACCTTCACAGTGGTAAAATTCTTCTCTGGGTCCCAATAAAATGGTTATATAAATGCTTATTTATTAATCAATTAAACCATAGGCAAAAAAACAAATAGAACTACTTTTTATAAAATGTCTTACTAACATTGTCTTACTAAACATTGATGCCACTTCTTGGAACTCAGAACATTTTAGGAACAATTTATGTGACCCCATTATCTTTGAGTTTGATCTCAGGAACACCTATTGCTCTCACTCTTCTCTTCTCCAACCCTTGCCCAAGTCCCTAAGGAAGATCAGGAAGTATGCCTCAGCCCTGAAGGATTTAATCTTTGAGGGTCAAAAGGTTGCTAGTTCTGACCCAATGTACTCATTATGAGCTTGGACTGTGACCCTTGGCAAGTTACTTAACCTTGCTATCCTCAGTTTCCTTCTGTGATTCAAATTGTGATCCTGGTTGGGATTAAGAGGCACAGGGAAGCACTCGGTACCTGTGAGTTAATTGCTGCTCTTGTCTGTTGTGGTTATACCTACCAGTCAAATCCAGAGTGTGGGAGACCTTGGATGCCACATAAGGGTTTAACCTGCAGGAGATCTGTGGTCACTAGTGTAACAGATCTTGTCTGGGCTTAGGAATGTCACCAGCAGGAGTGGGAAGGGTGAATCTTGAGCAAGAAGGTATCTAGAGGCAGATTCAGGTGAGGGTGGGCAGGACCTGAGCCAGGACAGCAGCAGAGTCAGAGAATGGGACAGCAGATGACCAGAGAGACTGTGCGGGAGGACCTGGTAAGGGTGTTTCAGCCTCTGTGACTGGGAGTACACACCAGGGTGGTGGGAGAGGATCGAGGTTTATGCTGATCAGTTCAACAAATGTAAACTGAGTATTTGCTGCCCAACAGGCACTCTGGTGGGCCCTGGGGTAAGGTTGCCTGAAGCTTGGCACTTTGGACACGTTATGAAACCCCTGTGAAGTTTCCGTGTGGTGTCCGTAGGAGAGAAAGTTCAGGGCAAGATGCAGGGCTCAGTCACAGTGTGTGATTGCACCAGTGAATGTGCAGTGAGCACGGAAGTTGGTCAAGAACAAAACTGGAAGAGGTGTATGAGTGAGGGTCAGCATTTTAGGGGTGAGTACAGGGAGGTTAGGCAGCAGCTCTTGGAACCCCCAGAGGAGATGGCTATAGGGTGTGGCTGTCAGTGCCATTGAAGCAGTGCTGATTCAGTGAAGTATGGAGACAGGACCAAGTGCCAGGGGCTTTTTGGACTGGGGGCTAGAAGAGTTCCTCAGGAACCCTTGAGAACCTTTCCAAGTGAGAAGAGGAAGCAACTTTTTGTTGGTGGGAATTATACTTTGTATTATATTTATAGTTTTCTAGGCTCTTGACACTCATGTCATGCCCTCTTACCAGCCTCAAGGGCTTTGGAGGTGGCTATTGGCCCTAAGAAATCTGAAGCAGGAAGCACAAGTAACCTACCAGACCCACATAAAGAGACTTGTCTCCTAAACGGGGCTTCCTCAAAGACTAGCTGCTCTGGCCAGTGAAGGCTGGCAGGAAGGACATGGCTAAGGCCTGGGGCCATGTATTTGAAACAAAGTGTATTTGAACTGTGGGAGTGGGGCTGCAGAGGCACAGTCTAGATCAACAAGCAGTTTGGGTTTTTGTTCTTTGGTAGCAGGGTGTTTATGAGGAATTCTAAGTAGAAAATATCAGATTTGTCATTTAAAAAGACCAGTGTAGCTATACACTTGGAAAGGGGCAAAGAATGGGAGTAGGAGGCTCTGTTAAGGGACCGTTGCAGTAACTCAGGTGAGGAATGATAAGGGTAAATTGGGAATGCCGTGGGACTTGTTGATTCTTTCAATTCTTGGTCTGTTGGATCTTGGAGGATATTGGGGAGTGAGGGGATAGCATCAAGATGTCTATCTTCAGGATCCATACCCCAGCCAAGTCCAACCAGAATAAGCCAGAAAGGGAGCAATGGAATCTACCCCACTGTTAACCTGGCAGGTGAACTTGTTAGTTGACCTTGAAGATCCTATGATTCCTTAAGGATGAGGATTTAGACTGGGCAACCCTATAAATGAGATGGAAATAGGGCCTTACCTAAAAGTTGCTGCAGCTTCCACCCCCCCCCCCCAGTCCCCTAACTAGTTGTTCATGACCCAGAAAGTCCTGCCTTTGGGGTGCCGTTTGCTCTCAGAGCTGGGAAAACAGGCAGCCCCCAGAGGTTCTAGTCATCACTGCTTTTCCCTCTTGAATTGCTTTTTCACCCTTGGTAGCTTATCCCACTTGGGCTTGCGTATTTGTTAGGAGATAGGGAAGCCAGGTACCCCAGACCTAGATCTGTGTGGGTGTTAGCTCAGACCTCTTGCTCCTCCCTTGGCCCTAGGCTCTCAGCTCTCAGCTTCTGGCCATAGAACAAAAGGTAGAATTGCATCAGTTGTTGCTCCTA
>PVHY01023448.1:0-20928 GCA_004024945.1 Uropsilus gracilis
TCCTCCACCTCCTCCCCTGGTGAGCACGAACCACCTCCCTCCCTCTGCCAAGGATCCCAGCAACTGGAGGCCCTTCATCTTCCAGGTAACAACCACCAACTCCTTCGCACCCCCATCTCTCCCGACTCACCTTAGACCCGCGCTTCCAGTGTGCATGTCCCCTTCCCTCCCTCGAGCCTTCCCCTGCCCACCCCAGGCTCTGGCGACTCACAGACTCACGCAGGTGGTGTTGAGGCTGCTCCCTTGCTCCCACCACCCTGCCAGGTTCCTACTACAGCCGCACCCAATCGGGTACACGGGCCTTGCGTTCGGCGTGGCCCAGGGCATCGGGTCTGGGCGGGCACATGGAGCATGGGCTCTGTGCTCCTGGACCCCGCAAAACCCTGGGGCCCTACTCATAACCAAGGCCTTGTTTCAGTGTTTCCTTGCACGCTGCTTCCTAGGCCTGGGGGGGGGGGTGTCTCAATCTTCCTGCAACCTCAGGTCTGGCCTAGAACCACCTGCAGGTGGGGGCTGAACTCGGGTCAGTCTGCTTTGCCTCCCAGGGCTGCATCCAGTTCATTCCTGGTGAGTAGAGTAGGACACTGTGGCCCAGGCCATGCAAATCGCTCCAGCGACCCCACCCATGCCCCAGGCAGAGCCCCTCCAGCTGAACTTGCTCCTGGTTCTCAACACCACTGCCACTGTTGCTACAACCCCCAGGCCCACCTATACTGCCTCCACAGTGGATACAGGGACTCTGAAACAGTCCCCGGTACCCCTTCTGCCACCCCTTCCTATGCCCAACATGTTCCACACTGTGGCTTATCCTGACAATGTGAATAGCTGAGTAAATGGCGCCCGGAGTGGTACTCAGTGATTGGGGCCTCATCATGCTCTGAAAGTTAACCTGGAGGTAAAGCAGATTCCACTCTCTGGAGGTTAACACAGGAAAGCTCTGAAAACTGGCGATAAATAGAGAAACCCCTACTCTGTTCGGCATTGAGGATGGTGATTGTTCCAGTTTTCATGGAGCTTATGATCCTGTTCATAATCCCTTTGCAAAATAGCCATTAAACGACTACCCTTGGTGCCATTCAAGACTGTCACCAGAGTCTACATTTGGACTACACTCTAGACTCCACACAGGAAGACCTTCTCATAATATAGGAAGACCTTCTCATAATACATACATATTATGGCATCATGGCTGCTGGAGAAATGTGGTTTTAAAAAAAAAAAAATCCGTGATAAGTGGTATTACCCATTACACTGTGATCCACACAACTCATATCCAAAGGGGACATTTATTTTCATTTTGTCACAGAGATCCATTTACATCATTTCCCCTTTCACCTGCCTGGGAAGCTCAAACTCTATTGATTATGTGGTACCCTGAGTCACAATGTAGCCCTTTTATTGTCATTTTGCAGGAAAAATGGGAACCTATGTGGAGATGAGATGCAGGGAGACACGGCTTTGGAGGGGGCAGTGCTAAGGGAACCAGTTGGGGGAGGCAGTTCCTCAGGAGTCTCCGACTGGGGTTTACAGTGAGGAACCTGCCACCTTCCCCTCTTTCCAAGGCCTCTGGGCTTCATGCCTTTACCTCTGGCTTGGAGCCTAAAAGTCCCACGAAGGTAAAACATTGGGCAGGGCTTCAGCCGGGTGGGGCAGGTGAGGCTTCTTTTCTCAGTGCCCCACACTTCCAGTCCACTAGCCTTCGGGGACTGAACCCCGACTTCCCAGATTCATGGACCAGCTAGGTGGCGCTGGTCTCCCGCGTCATGTCCCAGTACGGGGTCCTCCGTGCGGCCGCTTACACCCCCCACTCCTGCGGGGAGAAGTACCCGGCCAGATCCCCGAAACTCACAACACCTGAGCTGCGTTTTCTGAGTCTGAACCGGGGCCCGGCATTCCCGCTCCATTTGCCGAAAGCGGGGCCGGGGGTTGCGCCAAGGGAAACCCTCTTAAGGCTCGCGAAAAGACGCCCCAGGGTAGGTGGACTCACTTAGCGTCCCAGTCTTCCCGCAGAAGAATGTCCTTAGAGGCGCACAGTCCTGCCCTTATCAAAAATGGCGTCCTTGAGCCGCAACATCTATTGCCTTTCCGCTCTGCCCTTACTGCCAAGGTGGAAGTCGGGAGGACGGTCCCCACAGCCCAGCAGCGTGATAGATGACGCGCTTTGACTGGGCCACGCCGGGTCGATGGGGAAGAAGGACGGCTGTGATTGGCCTTTTCGGGGCGGCCTGTTTGAAAGGCTGAGGGTGAAGGAGAGACTGGTCTTAGGGGCCGGGCGCTAAGCACCTGAGGCGTCTCTGTTGAGTTTACTTTTCCTGGACGGAACCTCAAAGAGAGGGTCTAACGAGTTGAAGCCTCTCCCTTCTGCAATTCACTTGAGCCCGCTGACCGGCAGATCCAAAGTCCTGGGCTTGAAAGTAAGAGCCGGAGGGCGAAGACTAGGCCGATTCTGAAGGTGAGAGCCTGTGGGGCGGCCTTCTTCCGTGCTGGGCTCCGAAACTCGGGGCAAGGGGTAGGCTGGGCGCGCTGCGGGACGGGGTGCTACCCAGTATTTATTTAACCTTTGCCCTGGTTCACGAATGTCTTCCCTCTTACAGATACAGAAGCGGAGAGACAGGCCGGCTGGTGACTGCTCATGGGCGGCAGAGCCGGGATTGTAAATCATCATCTGGTTCTCAGGTTCAGCTAAAGACTTATTGTGGCGCCCCGTTCAGAGTAAGTATTTAATAATATTAGGTATAGGTGTCATTCTAACTATATCATCCTCTGTACCCTGTCTCAGTCCGAAAACTTGCGTTCAAATTGCAACTTTAAAAATATTAGGTAGATGAATAAATAATAAAACTGGGAAATCAATTAACGCATCCCTTGAGACTGTTTTTCAAACTTTGCCAATTGAGAGTTCATGAAAGCAGAGAAGGAAGGTTCTCGAGGTAGAGAACAAAAAGCTGTCCATGCCCACAGTGAAACCATGTATGATAGCTTTAAAATTCATGTGAATTTGCGATATTGCACAACATACCCATATCTAAAACAATATGTCGTCAAATTAAGTTTTACAAGTGTTGAACTTAAAACTAGTGGTAGAGTGAAGGTTGGTACAACCACTTTGGGTTTGTTTTTTGTTTCGAGACTAGGTCTCGCTGTTTGCCTGTGGAACTGCAGGTTCACGTTGCCCGGGGTACAACAGACTAAAGCAGTCCCCTACCTCAGCTTCCCAGGTAGCTGGGATTACAGGCGCATGCCACCATGCCCAGCTATTTTTGGGGGACTAGGTCTCACGATGTGCCCCGGGTGAGACTCGAACCACGATTCCCGGCCCCAGGTGCGCAGCTTCCTAGGCTGCCGCTTACAGGCATGCACCACCATGCCAGGCCAGTACAACCACTTTGTATCAACTTTAGCAATATTTACCAAAGTGTGCCTTACCATCAGGCAATTCCTCTCCACATGTATGGCCCACAGAAGTGCATACATTTGTCTACTGAAAGATATGTTCACAGAGGTGCTCCTTGCAGTAGCCAAAAACTGGAAACTGTCTACACAGTAGAATGACCAAGTTGTGGAATATTCACTAAACAGAACATTACTCAGAAATGAGAATAACTGATGTACAGCCATATGAATAATGTGGGTGAATCTTGAAGATGTAATACTGTGCAAAAGAAGACAGACACGAAATAGTATATAATGTACTTCATTTACATAAAGTATAAGAACAGTCAAAACCAATCCAAGTCATTGTGAATTAAATGGTGGGATTCCCTTTTTTGCTTCTAAGTTGATGATAATATTGTTTCCGATCAGATGCTAGTTACTCAGATGTGTTCAGTTTGTGAAAATTGAGTGGTATAGTTACAATATATGAACTTCTCTGTGTGTATAACACTTCAAGTTTGTTTTTTGGTTTTTTTTTTTTTGGAGACTAGGTCTCGCTATTTTTGCCTGTGGAACCGCAGGCTCACGTTGCCTGGGATACCATAGACTCAAGCAATTCCTAGCCTCAGCTTCCAACGTAGCTGGGATTACGGGCGTGCCCACCACGCCCAGCTATTTTTTGGGACTAGGTCTCGCTGTGTTGCCCCAGCGGGACTTGAACTGCAATCCCTAGGCCCAGCCACTTCAAAAGGCTGAAGCTTACAGGCTTGAACCATGATCCCTAGGCCCAGCCACTTCAAAGACTGAAGCTTACAGGCATGTGTCACCATGCCCGGCTACGCTTCAAGTTTTTAAAAAAGCCTCCCTTCTTTTGCCACCTTCTCCTACCTAGAAACAACTTTTATTACCAGAATCTTTGTCCTTCCTGAGATCGTTTATATAAAAGCATACATTTTTTGTTTTCATAAGTAGCATATGTACTACAAAGAGCGACTTGAATGCTAAAATAGGAAATCAATTTTGAGTCCCGAAGTCAGTTGTAGGACTGCAATTTTATGATACCAAAATGCCTTATAAATTATAACAGCTGGGATCTAGATTCAAAATTCAAAGTATTTTAAATTAAAAAGGTACATAGATAGTAGGAAATATCAGACTTAAGTCAAATATGTTTTAGAATTTAAGGGTCACTTTTAAAGGCATCTGTAACTTTCAGAGAATAAGGGGTGAAAAGCTCAAAGAATATATGGCAAAAAAACCACTAAGAAGTCAACATAAAATAACAAGTTGAGAAAAAGATTTGCAAATTACATCCCAAAAGACTAATTTCCTCATTAAAGAACTATAACTGTAGATCAAGAAAACAAAAACTAGCAACCTAACCAAAAAAATTGACAAATAATATGAACTACAATTCATATGAGAGTTCTTTAAACAATTGTAAAAAAAACAACCATCTATACAGGAAGAATGCAAATTAAAATTACATGAATTATATATTAGAAATATTTTTTCATTTATCAGATGAGCAAAGAGCAGAAGTTTGCTGACACTCTTGTCCAAAATCATTTTCCTCATACTATAGTACTTCCTGACATTGCATGCCTTTTCCTTTAGTCTATGATCTCTGAAGGCTAGGACTTTGTGTTTATTGCTACATTTCTATCTTCTTGAACATTACATAGCTTGTGATAACTGCCCAAATATGTATTTAATGAAGGAGTGAACAATATATGTATATGTAGAGGATCTCTCACTCATTGCTGATGGAAATGTAATACAATCTCCTTGGGAAATAACTTGGTAATAAATATCAAAATAATAAATACATTAATGTACTTAATTGTTTAATGGGTACAGAGTTTCCATTTGGAATGAAAAAGTTCTGGAAGTAGTGGTGATGTTTGTACAACAGGATGAAAGTACCTACTGCTCCTGGACTGTCTACTTAAAAAATGGTTAGAATAGTAACTTTTTTGGTATGTATGTTTTGCCATTTAAAAAAAAAAATCACAATTTTGCAACCTTCATAATGATTTAAAAAACTACTTATTTTGCTTTCAAAGCTTTTTCTTTGAATACTACTTGCTTTTTTCTTTTCTTTTTTGAGACTAGGTGGAATTTTTTTGCCTGTGGAACCGCAGGCTCATGTTGCCTGGGGTACCAAAGACTCAAGCAATCCCCAGCCTCAGCTTCCTAGGTAGCTGGGATTACAGGCACGCGCCACCACGCCCAGCTATATTTTTTTGGAACTAGGTCTCGCTACGGGCCCCAGGCAGGACTGGAACCACGATCCCTGGACCCAACTGTGGCTTCCTAGGCTCCCGCTTACCGCATGCACCACCATGCCTGGCCTGTCCACTTATATCTTTTTACAAAGCCTCCTGTGAATATATTTTAATTCTAAGAATGACTCAAGTTTAGGAGTAGACCGACCCAGGAACAAAGACTTATGGCATCACCTACAAACAAGATTGTTTGATCATGCTGTAACGATCTTTTCCTCTAGGATTCCGTCCCTTTCCCAGATAAGCTGACATTGATTTTTGACTATCATGTTAACATTTCCTGTTCTGGTTTTCAATATCATCAAAACCAGTACCGTCTCTGGTTGGTAAGCTTTAGTCACAGGAGTATAATTTCTTTTTCATCTTCCCAATTTCATTCTTAGGATTTGGGGAAACATAATTCCTAAGAAATCCTGAGAAGGGAATCCACGTTTACACACGGAAAGAAACCACAAGAGGCTCTTAGTCTGGAACTGGATCAAATTTGAAATTAGTTGAGAACAAGGGCCTTACTTACACTTTAGGCATATTCAGCAAGATAAGTAGCAATGTAAGAAACCCACAGAAGAGTATCTCCTAACATTTCTGAAGGTTCTTGTAAAAATTAGACTGGAATACATATATTGTTTTCCACAGTACATAGCACTGTACTGCTCAGTGAAATAACCATACTATTGTAATACATCAAAGAAAAAAACCAATGGATATAGCAAATGCAGGCCACAGCCTTAAGAAATTTAGCTGAAAAATTGGAAATGAGGACAGAGTCCAGAAGGAAAGTTTTGTGGTTTTTTTTTTTTTGAGACTAGGTCTTGCTATTTTTGCCCATGGAACTGTAGGCTCACATTGCCTGGGGTACCACAGACTCGAGCAATCCCCGGCCTCAGCTTCCCAGGTAGCTGGGATTACAGGCGCGCGCTACCATGCCCAACTATATTTTTTGAGCTAGGTCTTGCTATGTTGCCCCAGGCGGGTCTCAAACCGTGATCCCCAGTCCCAGCTGCACTACATAGGCTGGCACTTACAGGCACGCGCCACCGTGCCCGGCTCAGGAAAGTTTGTTTTTAAACACAAATTTTGGCATGGGGGTGTGTGTACAAGAGACTCTCAAAAAGAATAATGGGGCAAGGCTGGGCACAGTGGCTCGTGCTTGTAAGCTTCAGCCTATGAAGTGGCCGGGGCTAGGGATCGCGGTTCGAGTCCTGCCTGGGGCCCGTAGCTAGACCTAGTTCCAAAAAATACAGCTGGGTGTGGTGGCGCGCGCCTGTCATCCCAGCTACTTGGGAAGCTGAGGCTGGGGATTGCTTGAGTCCGTAGTACCCCGGGCAACGAGAGCCTGCGGTTCCACGGGCAAAAATAGCGAGACCTAGTCTCAAAAAAAAAAAGGAAGAAGAATGGGGCAAAGTCCCTGAGAGGGCAGAGCAGATGAAACCAAGCACAGCTGTATTTATAAACATTACATGAGGGACACCCCTGAGCTGGGATGGAAAATAATACTAATCATTACATTCATAAATTTAGACTCATAGTAGGGAGTAGGTTGAAGTTGCCATTTGATATTTGTGTTTTCTTCATAAAAAAGGCATTTACTGATTGGGAATATAGGGAAGACATAAGTAATACTGAAGGTTCAACTGAGATAGATCAGGAAAGGTATTGTGACTGGCCCCTCTTACAGCATTATGATTTTTCTCTCATAGCTCATATATAAACATGAAGGCAGATAAAAGACTAGCCTAGATCAAAGCTCTGTACTAGTTAATTCTTGGTAGCAGGTCACAGAAGGGAAGTTTATTGAAAGGACACTGGGCTCTGTCTCTGAACAGAGCCAGAATCACAATGGCTCATCAAATGAACCCTGGGAATTAGGTGCCTTAGAGAACCTTGGAAGTTGTCTTTGATTTCTGCATTCTATAGACTGTGTATGGAAACTTGACCTCCAGTGGTTTTATGAGTTATAATACAGAGTCAAAGTCAAAATTCCTAGATAAAGGCCGGGCACGGTGGCTCGTGCCTGTAAGCTTTAGCCTATGAAGCGGCCGGGGCTAGGGATCACGGTTCGAGTCCCACCTGGGGCCCATAGCGAGACCTAGTTCCAAAAAAAAAAAAAAAAAAAAAATAGGCAAAAAAAAATTCCTAGATAAGACTATGTTTGGGTCAGCCTGTTAGAAGTAGGGAAAATTCAAATTCTAAAACGGAGCTATGCAGACATTCTAAGAGGATGTGTCTGTTCGGGTAGGGCAGGTCTCCTAGTCTTAGGGAAGCTAGCTCTCCATCAAAACTAAAACTTTTGGGATAGGGGTGGAAAATAAAACAACAACAAAAAAAAAACTAAACATTTCTATTCAGTTCAGGTACTAGGTTTACATTGTTTAAACAGTAATTCAATAACAAGGAGCGTTATTCTTCATATATTTTAATGAGACCCAAACTGGTATAACCCCTTGAGGTTGCTTAACTACCCAAGGAGAAAACAGTTACAATGCAACTTGCTAAATCAGAACAGAGGTAATTACAGAAGCTGAGTTCCCCAGAGCTGCTCCCCCACTCTGGTTGAGATCAGGAGAGCTGAAAGAAAGTAGTAACGGGTAAGAGGATGATCCTCTCCAACTGTTGGAATATGAAATATGTCATATTTGGAAATTCTGATTCAGTGCAGCTACCCAAGGCAGAATGGTAGGCCTGTTCCTTTAACTTGGTAAAGCCTTTCTCTGAGCATTTACTCAGGGTGGGTACCATGGAGGCTTATCAAAGATTAAGACACATTACTACCACTGCTCTATGGAGCTTATGTCAGGGAAAAAGAATGAACAGAATCTGTTGACTGTAGACTTCATGCTTTGCATTCAGTTACCTTTCTGTCCTCCTTGAATGGCCTTACCTCATTTTATGAAAAAATTATTGACTGAGAACTAATGGAACATCCTGTACCAATGACTCCTTCAGATGAGAATCGGAGAAATGGACTCAGTTCTTAAGGATTTTCCAGCCATTGGCTGCCTGAAACTAATCTAAACCCATTTAATAAAGTGTAAAAGGTCAGTACCATGTTCACTTCTTGCTGCTAAACCAAAGCTCCCCTGCTCTTCCTTAGAATAAATCTCTCAAAGCTCACTGCACTTATATCCCGGAGCAAAGTTGAGTCGGTTTTCTAAACACAAAGTGCAAAAGACTTAGTTTTATAGCATGTGGTTAAAATGGGAGGGAGGAGGGGAAGCTTACATATTTAGGCATCTGCAAGCTAATAAACCCCTAGTATAGAGCTTTTACCTCCAAATCCAATGCAATCTAGAGCTGTTAAAACAAGTATAAACCAAGTAGGTTTACAGTATACAGTGTCGTGTTGGCTTATTTTTGTATGGTCCTTTAAATGCTACAATGAAAAACCACCTGTTTGCAAAGAGAACATGTATAAGAATTGAAATCCTGACTTGCAGGAATATTGACTAAATGCCATTTAACTTAAAAAGTAGGGGGAGTAGTTGTAACGGTTATCCAAAGGGCTGCCAGGTATCAGACATATTCTGAGCAAGGCTTACAGGCACGGATAATGTGGTATTTAACAGCCTTCTATAGACCAGCGCTATCCCACAATGAATTGACCTGCCTTTTGAGGTAGTGAGCTCCCTGTCAAAGGAGATTTTAAAGCAAGGGTAGAGGGCCATTTGGCAAGTGTTGTAAGGGGGGGAGGGGGCGCAAAACTAGGTTTGTCTTAAACCTGATTTGTAGAGGCAGAGTAGGGGAGGATCCTGCCCCAGATAAATGGGATTCTCCTGACTGCATGCAAGGGGACAGGTAATTCTGTATGCAAAATGAGAAAGAGCAGACCACCACTAAAATAGATGAGAACTTTGACCCTGATATCCACACACAGAATTCTTTTAGGATGGGGTAGCTTGGAAAACTTGAATCAAATGACGGCACCTCTCCTAATGGGACCATGTTCTAGCCTCACACATAAGGCAGCCAGTGTGGTGGAAAATGCTAAACTTCAGGTCTGTGTAGCAGGAGACCTGGGTTTTAGTTCTGACTCTGTCCTGTACCACCTGGGGCTTCTCTTTCTCTTCTCTGGGCCCTTGCATGAAATGTAATGAACATGCATAGTCCTTCCTTTCCTAAAGGGCATTGCCCTTCTGGCTGGGTCCCCCTATAGCAGATCTTGAGCTACAATTTTGGGCCCTGGGGCTACACTTATGAACAGCCAGAGACCATCTCTGGCGGAAGCAGCGGCCACACTCCAGACAGGGAAAAGGCTTCTCCCCAGTGTGCAGGAGCTGGTGCTGTGCCAAGTGGCTCCACTGAGCAAAGCGCTTGGAGCACAGGTCACAGGCATAGGGCCGCTCGCCAGAGTGAACACGCCGGTGGCTGGCCAGGAGCGATGGGTAGGCAAAGCGGCGGCCACAGTCTTCACAGGCGTGCAGCTTCTCCTCTGTGTGCGTGCTGCGATGTATGGCTAGGGAGCCGCTCCGCCGGAAGGCACGGCCACAGTCCGGGCAGGGGTAGGGCTTCTCTCCTGTGTGCAAGAGCTGGTGCTGGAGCAGCGTACTGCGTTGGGAGAAACGGGCCTCACAGTGCTCGCAGGCGTACGGACGCTCCCCAGAGTGCACTCGCCGGTGACTGACCAGGCGAGAGGATGAGGAGAAACGCCGCTCACAGTCTGGACATGGGTAGGGCTTCTCCCCAGTGTGGATCCGCTGGTGGATGACTAGGGCAGTGCGCTGGCGGAAACGACGGTTACATTCCAGGCAGGTGTAGGGCTTCTCTCCCGTGTGTGTGCGCTGATGGATGGCTAGCAGGGAGGGATAGGCAAAACGGCGCCCACAGCTAGGACACTGGTGGGGTTTTTCACCTGTATGTGTGGTCCGGTGATTGGCCAAGGACCGGCTCCTACGGAAGCAGCGGCCACAGTCAGGGCAGTGGTAGGGTTTCTCGCCTGTGTGGATCACCTGGTGCTGAGAAAGGTTCTTGCGCTGGGAGAAACGTTTGCCGCATTGGCCACAGACATAGGGACACTCACCAGAGTGTGCCCGCCGGTGACTGACCAGCAAGGATGGATAAGAAAAGCGGCGCCCACAGTCTGGGCAAGGGTAAGGCTTTTTCAGATTCTGGGCACACTTGTGGCTCTCCAGGGCCTGGTGATCAGGGAAGGTACAGCCGCAGTCAGGGCAGATGGGCCCTCCAGATGTCTGCCTGGGGATTAGTCGGGGTTTGCTGGGCCGCCGCCCTCGCTTCCCCTTTCGGGGGGGCTCCTTAGGTGGGAATACTTCTTTCTCTCCATTCTTCTTTCTGGTTCTGGTTTCTACAAAGGACAGAGAAATTGCTTTAACAAACACTGAGCACTTACTCTTCCCCATTACAGTGTTAGAATTACAAAACAGACTCAGTCCATGTCTTTAAAGAGTGCCACAGCCAAATGTGACACTGCTGTGGAACTACAGAGGGTATTACAGGAGCCCCTAGCCCAGCTTGGGAGAAACTGGGAAGGGTTTTTTGGAAAAGATTAACTAAAAATTAAAAGCTGTGGAAGAGACACGTGTAAGGCAGGAAGCAGAAAAGGAGCTATTGAGTTGGCAGTGACATAACACCTCTAAGCCAAGGGTTCTCAAATTTTTTTGTGAATCAGACTCATTTGGAGGAATTATTTAAAGATTGCTGGGCCCTATTCCCAGCTGTGGATTTAGCAGATCTGGGGTAGGGCCCACCAGTTTGCATTTCTAACTTTTCCCCCAAGTGATGTTACTGCTGGTCTGAGACTCACATTCTGAGAAACAATGCTATAGGGGCCTGGAATGAAAGTATTTATCTAGTGATTCTCAGGTATAAATGAAATCCAGATCAACTGGAGCTATTAAAACACACACACACACACACACACCCCAGTTCCTAGACACTTATATGAGTAAATCAATAGATCTGAAATGGGTTCCAGAAATCTGTTTTTACCACGTTCCCAAATGACTTAGGTATAACAACCCGCCTTGGCACACTCTAAAAGGTGGTAAACAAAGAAATATCATTGTCAGCTATGAATCTTAGGAAAACAGTCTTGGCTTTAAAGAAATTGACACAGAAACTACAGCCCAGACAGTCCCCAGCTGCTCCCTCCACGTGAATAGTGTTACTCCGGGCCTTTGATCCTCAGGGGTTTGTCCTGCACACTCAGGGTCATCCAGCCAGAACGGCAGAAAGCGGGCTGTGCACCCAGGCAGCGGTTCCCCATGAGAGCTCTTCCACCAAAACTCAAAGAGGTACCGCGTCTCTCAGAGTCCAATTCAGGAGAGGCTGAGGGAGCAGGGGTCCTAAGAAGGAGTCTGGAAGGTAGTTCCTTTTAAAGCTCACCAATTCATTCACACAGTAGGGAACACGTGAATCTCTGCCTGGTGGATCCACCCCACACCATCAAAGACAAGACGCCCTGAAGTTCTGGAAATGAGAATACACTGGATGGAGTCACCATACCCCTGGCCGCTAAAACTCTGGATAGTCTTTAGAGGCTGCGGGCCCTTCCAGAGGCATTTTTCACTCACTTCTTTGGACTGTTACCCCCCTTGGGCACTCCTGCGGATCCAGGGCGGCCGGTTCCCAATCATCGGTATTTCGTTCCAACCAGGAGATGAGGGCTGGTTTGGGACCAGCGCACCCTGGGGAAGGAAAACCAGTCAGAGGTCCTGCTCGTAGAAAACGCTTGGTAATTATCTACCCGCTAGCATCTCCTGCCAAGCCCTCTTCCTCCTCCCCTGACAACCTGGTCGGGGGCCAGGACCCTGGTCACTCTGGACTCCCTGCCCTCCCTCCGCCCCCAAGCTTCTCCATCCCATCGGGCCCGCGGAAGCGGGTTGGGCCGGGCCTCACCGAGCGCGCCCAGGTGGCCGTAGGTCTCCCGCATCACGTCCCGGTACAGGGCCCTCTGCGCCGGCCGCAGACACCCCCACTCCTCGGGGGAGAAGTACACGGCCACGTCCGCGAACCTCACCGCCCTCGGCCTCCTTCCCCTTCTCCGGCCCGGTCCGGTCTCTCCTGGTCCCCGCGGGGAGAACGGAGCCGAAGGCGGGGCCATTGGACTCGAGAAGACGACGCCAGGGCCTTCTCTGCCCGGGCCTCGGTGTCTGGGTGCCGGCGGACCCTGGGATTTGGGGGCCCCCGCTGGGCCAGGGCGGAGCGTGCCTGCAGAGGTCCAGGGGGGATAGGAATCGGCCGCCTGCGGGGCTAACGGAAACCTTTCGCTGTTATTCAGGAAACTGCTCGAACTTGGGTACAAGGCACCGGAAGATGCCTTCGGGGAAAATGGCGGCGCTGCCAGTGCGCCGCCTTTGCCTGGAACACAGGCAGCTTCCAGCTATCGATTTTATTGACCGGAGCGCCATGCCGGCTTCCTAACCTCTCTGCCCTCAACTGTGATGGCGCTGCGATTGGGCTTCACGCCCTCTTTTCCCCCATTACGTGCAACCATTGGGCGACGGCTGAAGATCGGGCGTTCTGATTGGGTGCTGGCGAAAGCGGCACGTTTGAACGAAGCCAACGGAAGTGTAAGGGCAGAAAGCTGCAGGCTGCGTGTCGGGTGACTGCGGTGAACAGGCGGGAAGCTGCTGCCCGGTCCGGGTGTTGTGGGGCCTGTTCGCTGGCAGGTGCAGCTAGCTGGGGGGGAAGAAGGATTTGAGCGATGAGGATGGTGTGACCAACATCGGGCTGGGATTACCATGGCTGCTTCTAGTGGATTTCTCGGAGGAGTCTTCAGACAATGGTTAATTTCCTCTTAGTCCTTTGGGAAGAGAACTAATGTCAGAGTTTTCTGTAGTCAGGCACTGTGCCCAACAATTACACCTATCGTTCTATTCTTTGCTACCATTGTGTGAGGTGGTGGTTATCATCTCGGTTCTATTAATAGACGAAACCAAGAGAGGGGTAGGTTTAATCCTGGGGTTTATGGAATTTTTTTTTAACTAGGTCTCGCTATTTTTGCCCGTGGAACCGCAGGCTCTCGTTGCCGGGGGTACCACAGACTCAAGCAATCTAGTGAGGGCATTATAACCAGTATTAATAAACATGCATGAAAAAGGCACAGGAAAGTGACTGATGGAGCGAACACCCACTGGATCAGTCCCCACTTCTGCATAAGTGTCGTGCAATTTCACCAGGGCTCTCTGTCTCCTAGAGGACCTGGGAACAGGAGACTATACTGTTGGCTACATTTCTTTTCTTTTTTTCTTTCACAATTTTTAATTTTAATATTTTCATACAACATTGGTCATATTTGTATAGTTATTGTTCCCCTTAGGTATGGCCCTCCCATCAATGATATACCCCTACACCACCACCTCACTCCGTTACCCCTTCCATACTCTGGTCACTCCATCTCGTCTCACACTGCAAGTCATCAGTCAATGTTTGGCCTACTGGCCTCTTCTTTTTCAGAGTAATGTCTTTTTCCTGGGTGAGTACTTGCACTCCTGAAACGCAGCAGATCATGCTGCTCAGATCTCCAGGAGTAACTTTGAGGCAAGTAGCCAGGTCAAGTACATCAGAAACATCTTGTAGGGCAGGTGTGTGGTGTGGTTCTCCAGACTCCCTTTATTTTGGCACTTCCTACGGTAGAGGAGACAGTCTCTTCTCCAGACCCGTGTATTATCTGGGTTCCAAGCCTCCTCATTCATGCTGGCTGTCTTCTCCATTCCGATATCTGCCATATGATGCTGCTTCTGAGCCTTAAAGTTCTGGCATCTGGCGTTGCCAACCCAACTTCCAGCCACTGGCAGAGGAGAAGTTTCCCAGTGGGGACAGACTTTAACAGGCGGTTGATCCAGCTCCTCTCCTCTCTCGTAGTTTACAGTTAGGCCGTGGGTCTGCAGCTACATCTCTGTGGCTTTCCTCCCCCACTGGAAAAAAGAGGAGCTTTGCGCACCTTGCACATACCTCTGAACCAGGGTTTTGGTTCCCCAGCCCCTGGAGACATTGTAGATACCCGGGAGACATTGTAGGTGGAGTTCTGTGACAAATCATTACTATAGTTAGTCTCAATCTTGTCTCTTGTGGGTCCCACCATGCTCTTTGGCTCCCCTTCCCCCCTCCCCCAAGCCTGTATACAGAGCCTGTATTTGTTCCTCTCCTCTCCTGTATGTCTGGAGCTGCAGTTCGAGATTGAAGTAGCAGTAAACTAGAGGGGGACGTCCCTACCAGCCTGCCCTAGCAGAGGTGCCCAGCCACCCCCCCAGATCCATGTGGATGCAGAGGCTGGTTCCCCAGCCAGAGAACCCTAGACCTTGAGACCCTGGTGGTGCAGGACTCACCCTACCCTCACCCCAGCATGCAGCGTAGACCTCAGCTGGAGGTATGCTGGGGGCCCTCCCCAGGACTCAGGCTGGGAGGAGGTGAATTTTCAGCTCCCACCTCAGACCACACTAGGACAAAGGTCCTGGCTAAAAGGCAGAGCCTACTAATCCTCCCCTCCCCTCCCCTCTCAGTGTTGATAACATTTCTAACCTCAGCTGTGAATTACACATGTATCTCTTCAATGCATTATGCAACAATTTAAAGCACCAACTATGGGCCAGTCTGTGTGCACACCTGGGAATGGTCAGAGCACCACTTTGCCCAAAGCAGCAGTCACAGTCAGGGCGCTCCTGGGGCTTTCAACCTATGTAAATGAGTTAAGACTGTAAGAGGTTATTTTGTTGGGCAAAACAGGCACCCCAGTGGGCACAAGGTAGGGGCACTCAACAGAGTATACCTGCTGGTGGTTAGTCAGGAAGGATGGGTAGGCAAAGCCCAGACTCATTCAGAACAGATAGAGGCGGCCAGGCACGGTGGCTCATGCCTGTAAGCTTCAGCCTATGAAGCGGCCAGGGCTAGGGATTGCGGTTCGAGTGCCGCCTGGGGCCCTTAGCGAGACCTAGTTCCAAAAAAATAGCTGGGCGTGGTGGCGTGCGCCTGTAATCCCAGCTACCTGGGAAGCTGAGGTTGGGGATTGCTTGAGTCTGTGGTACCCTGGGCAACAAGAGCCTTCCTAAAAATAGCGAGACCTAGTCTCAAAAAAAAAAAAAAAAAAAAAAAGAACAGATAGAGGCTTCTTCCTCCATTGGGTGTATTAGTGAAGAACTGAGAGGGAAGGGTGTGTAAAGTGGCATCCATACTCAGTGTATTGGTACATACAGCTTTCCCCCACCATGTCTGTGCATGTGGACAGCCAGTGCCCCCATCTGGCAGAACCAGCAGCCACAATCTGGACAGGAGTAGGGTTTGTCCCCTCTGTGGAGTAGCTGGTAATGAACCAGGTGAGCATTGACGAATATTATTGTATGATTGTATCAAAGGTTATTTATCCATTAATCTACTGCTCATTAATTTGAGTGCTTCCAAACTTTGTCACTTTGAAAAGATGTAGACATTTTATCATATATATATATATTTTAAGACTAGGTCTTGCTATTTTTTGCCCGGGGAACCGCAGGCTCTCGTTGCCTGCAATCCCCAGCCTCAGCTTCCCAGGTAGCTGGGATTACAGGCATGCCACCATGCCCAGCTATTTTTTTGGGACTAGGTCTCACTACATGCCCCTCGCAGGACTCGAACCACGATCCCTGACCCCAGCCTTGGCTTCCTAGGCTGCCACCTACAGGCATGCGCCACCATGCCCAGCCAGATGTAGAAATTTTATTTCTTTTTGTTTTTTTTAATATATTTTTATTGTTTACCCACACACATATTTCTGACACCATTATATACCCCAAAGTTCTCCCACCACCATGTTGCCTGCAAACCATCATTCTGATCTCTTGTGCTCATCCCTACCCTGATTTCTCCCAATTTTTTTTTTTTTTTGAGACTACGTCTCGCTATTTTTGCCTGTGGAACTACAGGCTCATGTTGCCCAAGGTACCACAGGGTACAGACTCAAGCAATCCCCAGCCTCAGCTTCCCAGGTAGCTGGGATTACAGGCGCATGCCACCACGCCCAGCTATTTTTTTTGGAACTAGGTCTCGCTACGTGCCCCTGGCGGGACTTGATCCATGATCACTGGCCCCGGCTGCGGCTCCGGCTGTTGCTTACAGGCATGTGCCACCATGCCTGGCCTTCTCCCAAACTTTTAAATGTTACTAAGTGAAAGAAGAAGCTCTGAAAAAGCTATGTATGTGTGATCCCAACTCCATAACATTCTGGAAAAAGCAAAAACCATAGTGACAGTAAAAAAGATGAGTGGTTGCCAGAAGGTAGGGAAAAGAAGGGATAACTAGGGAGAGTACAGAAAACTTTGAGTAGTGAAACTGTTGTGTATGGTACTATAATAATTTGCTTCATGTCATTACTACATATTTGTCAAGACTCAATGTGCAATACCAAAAGTGAGCCCTAATTAAACTATGGGTGATGATAATGTGTCATTGTAAGCTCATAGATCATCACAAATGTACCAGGCTGGTATAAAACGTTGATAGTGGGGGAGACTTTGGGGAACAGGGGAAGGCAGGTTAAGGTCTGGCAGAAAGATTTGGAATTTCTTGTGCTTTCAACTCAATTTTACTGTGCAAAACTACTCTAAAACTAAAATCTATTTTAAATAATGCTTCATGCCACAACATGGATGAACCTTAAAAACAATACTCCGGCCAGGCACGGTGGCTCATGCCTGTAAGCTTCAGCCTATGAAGCGGCTGCGGCTAGGGATCGCGGTTCGAGTCCTGCCTGGGGCCGGTAGTGAGACCGAGTTCCAAAAAAATAGCTGGGCGTGGTGGCGTGTGCCTGTCATCTCAGCTACCTGGGAAGCTGAGGCTAGGGATTGCTTGAGTCTGTGGTACCCCAGGCAACGTGAGCCTGCGGTTCCACAGGCAAAAATAGCGAGACCTAATCTCAAAAAAAACCCCAAAAAACAATACTCCAAGTGAATAGTTGGGCGTGGTGGTGCGCGCCTGTAGTCCCAGCTACCTGTAAAGCTGAGGCTGGGGATCGCTCGAGTCCGTGGTATCCCAGGCAACGTGAGCCTACGGTTCCACAGGCAAAAATAGCGAGACCTAGTCTCAAAAAAAAAAAGGCAAATTGTGTGTTGTATATGTGTTACTGCCGTAAAAAAAAGAAAAAAAAAAAAAAAAAAAAAAAAAAAAAAAAAAAAAAAAAAAAAAAAAAAAAAAAAAAAAAAAAAAAAAAAAAAAAAAAAAAAAAAAAAAAAAAAAAAAAAAAAAAAAAAAAAAAAAAAAAAAAAAAAACCAAAAAACAATATGCCAAGTGAAAGAAGTCAGATAGTAGATTAGCAGTTGCCAAGAGCTGGAGAAGGTGAGAATGGAGGTATAACTAAGGGGTTCTTTTAGGACTGATGAAAATGTGCCAATTGGGGATGGTTTCATGACTGAATATACTAAAAAAAAACTCAACTGTACAATTTAAATAGGTGGATTATAGGGTATGTGATTAATACCCCAAAGCTGTTATTAAAAAAGACAACGTGAGGAGCCTGCGTTTCCACGGGCAAAAATAGCAAGACCTAGTCTCAAAAAAAAAAAAAAAAAAAAAAAAAAAAAAAAGGGCGATGTCGGTCATAGGCATGGACTTGGACAGATGAGCGCGGTAAACTATTTTTCAAACCACAACAAATGGTTTCTAGGAGGCATTCTAGAACGACCCTTTCCCAAGCCTCAGTCTAGTACCCGCTTCGTTTCCCGTCTCCTCTAGGTATTTTTCTCGAAGTAGTCTCCCTGTCTGCATTTATCGCCAAAGAGCTGGTTTAGATACATCCTGGGGGAAAAAATGAATGGGTGAGCAAAAATGCGCAGAAAGACCTCGCTTGAGCGCCCCCACCTGGCTATGTTCCTAGTATCACATCTTAATACTGGACCTTAGGCAGCTTCAAAAGCCACCATTTTCCCCAGAAAGAAGTACACTGTCACTGCTGCGAAACTTCAAGACCCGTTGCCGGAAGGCTGGGCTCCGGGCCCGGATTAGAGCAGGGCTGGGGCTGCTTTTCATTTTCCCAGTCCCCAGGTCTTGGCTGTTCCACCCCCAGGTCCAATGTCTTTCCTGGGCTGGAACTGGCTTCGCTTGGGGTCAGATGTAGCCAGAGGAGAGTCAGTCAGCTACTCGATAGGCCGTGGTACCCAGAAATCCCCTGGTAGAACATGGCAGCGACCACCGTTCAAATACAGGCGGAAACGCGCTCGCCGTTCGTTCCCTCCGGTTGATCGTACCAAATAAAGTCAACTCCCACTTGGCTTTTGCTCTTCAAATGACTATGCCCTCGTCGGTGCTTACGGAGACTGGCTTAAGAACACGACTTGGAACAATTCCCAGTGACTGGACTGTTCTCACCTCTGTAATAACTCGGCTGGCGCTGATTGGTCTCTTGAGGACGCTGTTGCTAGGTAACGCCTGACAGGAGGCTGAGTTAGCACGCTCCTTGGAGAGCCCCGGTGGCCTGCGGTAATCAGTTCCCTCTGTGGGATTCCACACCGGCCTCTTCCCTTCCACCTCTTAAGAGTGTGCCCTGGCTACTACATGAATTAGGTTCCTATCCTGAAAGAAATGTATTCTGAGAAGCTGAGCATGTTTATGGAACTTATACGTTGCCCCAAATATTCAGCAGCCTTCTAACTCACCTGATTGTGTGAGAAGGTGTGAGAGATGGGGATCACTGTTTAGCAATGAGAAAGTTGAAACTGGGTAACTGTTACCCGTGCTCCACCTACCGAGATAATCAATGACTTTGAGCCATCACTTGAGTTGCATGCATACTCCTAAGATAGAAATTCCTGTACACCAGCAAGACCAAAGGGAGTCCTTTTCTACAATGCTCTCAGCTCTAAGTGGATGTCAGAGTCTTATTCTTTGTTGCTTTTAGTATCTGAAACTAAAAACTCTAGTGATAATTAAAAATTAAAGAATCCATGCCGGGCACCGTGGCTCCTGCCTGTAAGCTTCAGCCTATGAAGCAGCCAGGACTCGGGATCGCAGTTTGAGTCCCGCCTGGGGCCCGTAGCGAGACCTAGTTCCAAAAAAATAGCTGGGCCTGGTGGCGCGCGCCTGTAATCCCAGTTACCTGGGAAGCTGAGGCTGGGGATTGCTTGAGTCTGTGGTACCCTGGGCAACGAGAGCCTGCGGTTCCACAGGCAAAAATAGTGAGACCTAGTCTCAAAAAAAAAAAAAGAATCCGGTATACTGAAACCCATGTGTCCTAACCAGCATGCTATACAATTAACTCTTTAGACACAGCAATTGTTCAGAAATATCAAAGTAAGGGCGAAGTCTTTTTCTTCACTTTCCCCCTTGCCCTTGTGACCACCCCTTCAACAGAGAGATGGTCTTCTTACTTGCAGAGAGTCACAGTGGCCCCTCACTCCATAATTTGCTTCCATTACAAATATGAGCCTCAGGATTTGTGACAGGTTTATAATCCAGAAAGAATGCAGGCCATGGAGTCAGAGAAGTCTCCCTGGAGCCCTAGCGCCACCTCTTGGCAACTGTGTGGTGTAAGCAAGTTACTTTACCTTGCCAGTGTACCTTTCTTCCTCTGTAAAGTTGGGGTTACACTGTCTACCTCACAGTTGTCATTGAGGTTTAAAGTTCACTGTGGGAAGTATGGAGCCTATGGCAGTTAGTAAGAGATAAGAAACTTGGTCAACAATAAAGATGCTTCCTAGCATGTTTCACTTTCTTGAAGCAGTTGAAAATGCCATAAGTATGCAATTTTTGGAGAATCTTGAAGGTTGGGGTATGGTCTCTCAGAAACACATCCCTTGGATATTCAGGTATTTTCCACTCCCATATCCCTGGTGCTTACTCTCCCAAGCTAACCAAGTTCTAGAAGATATCTGGATATGCTTAATGCTCTCAGGTTGATCTTAATAATTAAATGGTAGCGGTAATCTCTCTATGAACTTATAATTTTTTTATTTTGTAATTTTCATACAATATTGGTCACGTTTGCATGGTTGTCGTTCCCCTTAGGTTTGGCCCTTCCTTCCATATAGTACCCCGTATCCCTGCACCCTAGCTCACCTCCCCCACCCTCAGCCTCGCTCCCTCCCTCCCCGTCACTCCAGTTCCTCACGCTACAAGTCGTTGGTCCTTGTTTGCCGCACGATTATTTTTCTGGACAATGTCCTTTTTTCCTGGGTGCGGACTTGCACTCTGGACAGCAATAGAACAGGCTGCGCGGATCTCCAGGCGTAGCTGAGGCGGACCGAGCACGCCAGCAACTTGTTGTAGGGCAAATGCGTGGTGCGCATCTCCAGGAGGATCCTTTACAGTGTGTCACATGGTCTCCGGACTTTTTTTTTTTTTTTG
>PVHY01023449.1:0-20942 GCA_004024945.1 Uropsilus gracilis
CAAGTTATTTCTTTGGTTGTACTTTTGAAGTCACATCTAAGAAACATGCATAATCACACAGATTTTCACCTGTTTCCTTCTAGAAATTTTATTCTTTTAGCTCTTTTATATTTAGATTTTTTTATCTATTTTAAGATTTGTAGACAGTATGAAGTGAGAGTCAAAATTCATTATTTTGCATGTGGATATCCAGCCATCCCAGCATCAATTCTTGAGAGTTATTCTTCCCTGTTGAGTGACCTTAGCACCCCTGTCAAAAATCAACTGACTATAAATATACATATTTATTTATAAATTCTACTCCTTTGACTTATATGTCAATCTTATACCTGTACTACTGTCTTAATCACTATCATTTTGCAGTAAGTTTTGAAATTGAGAATTGTGTGTCTTCTACCTTTTTCTTTTTTTTTTTTTTTCAAGATTATTTTAGTTGTTCTTGGTCCCTTGCAATTCTATATGAAATTTAGGATCAGTTTTTCCTTTGCTTTCTGGAAAAAGAAGTTTTGATAGGCATTGCATTAATCTGTAAATCAGTTTGGTAATTTTATCAATCAATTTTGCCTATACTACATTTTCCAGACAACGAACGTAGCTTATCTTTAAATTGATTTATACCTTATGTTATTGCTTTTAACAGTGTTTCATAGTATATAAGTCTTGTACTTCCTTGGTTAAATTTATCCGTAAGCAGTTTGGCCTGTGGAGGGGCCGCATGGCGCCCGTAGCTGCTGGTTGGCCTCTGGCTGGCAGCTGCACCCATTGCACACCCACCGAGCACCCTCTGCCATCAAGCTGGCTGGTAAGAGGGTCTCAGGGGCTGGCCCAGGAGACCCGACCGGCCCTGGGTGTGGGACAACAACGGGCCCTGGGAGACCCACATGGGAGCTGCCATTGCTTCTGCAAGTGGCTGCCCCCACAGGCACTGGACTCCCTGCTTGCGTTTCTGTGGCGGGAGGGGCCTAGGCCCTGGCTTGGAAAGCTCCAGTCAGTTTGGCCTATGGAGGCCACGCATGCCCTGATCTGATCGGCTCCTGCCCACAGCTGCCAGCCGGCCTCTGGCAAGACAAGATCCACTCAGGGTCAGGGAAAACGGTATGGTAAGGGGGAGGGAGGTCTTGCCATTTCACTCTCCACTTAGTCCGCAGGAGGTATAAGAAAAACAAACATTGCAAACAGTGACATAGAATGGGTGAGGGACCAGATAAGGATCCCGCCAATACAGCTGGGCAGGATGCAGAGAAGGATCATCGTAGAACATAATGAACTGGAAAGATAACCATGGTGAAGACCTATCACTGAAGTGTACCTACAAACTCGTCAGGAATGGGTGAACCAAGACCCCATTTCGGGATATGCCACTCAAGAAAACAAGGAGCCCCTCCACATACCGTGGAAGAGGAAGTCCACAGAGTTGGGGAATTGGCTCCACAACAAATCTGCAAAGGGAGAGAGTGGAGATCATTCCCAAAGGCCATTGGTGGATGCCTACCCTCTCTGACAAACCTCATTACAGAAAATGACTGGGAGCAAGGCCCCCCAAGCCAGAAGGCAGGGCTATGGGGTGAAGAGGCAATGGATATACAGGGAGAATAGACTGGAATGGGCAGCCAGCAATGAGAAGACATAGTTAAACCTCAAAGGAGCACAAACAGGCTGCCCAACGCAAAGCTAAGACTACAGTCCTTCACGCATAGAATGCTGGGTACCAGGAACACAGTCCCTTACCTGTGAAATAGACACAACCACAGAAAAGGAAGAGAGACCTATGGACTGAACATAAATCATCAAACAACGAGAAAGGAGTCTGAGTGAACAGACAGGCCGCAGGGTTTGCGGAGGGGGGCATGGGGAAGGTATCCCAGTAATCATTTATCTATGTAAGAAATTCTTTTTAATTAATAAAAAAATAATAATAAAATAAAAATTTATCCATAAGTATTCTTTTTGATACTTTTGTGAATAAAAGGCTTTCTTAATTCATTTTCAGGTTATTCAGTGTATAGCCAAGTAAGTGATTTTTCAATATTGAGCATATTCCAGCAACTTTGCTGAACTTATTGGCTCTAATCAGTGTTTTGCTTAATACTTTAAGCTTTTCTACATCTAGTACATGTCATCTGCAAATAAAGGTAGTTTTACCATTACATGAGAATTTGAAATGCAAGGGGACACTTTGTGACTCTGATAATGTCAATAAAAAACAATTTATTTTGTTGCAAGTGATTCCTTAGTGTTTCCCAAGTAGCTATCAGACACTCGGGTCCAGAATTTCACAACTTTAATGTTGGGGATAAAATGTCAGGGTTTCTTAAAACTAGAACTCTGACACAATTGCATCACCCAAATTTTATAATTTCCCAACATTTGATTTCTTTGAGAAACTCAAACATGTTACTGGGTATATTTTCAAACAACTTTAATAAAATAAAATAAACATTATGTGATGTATATTTTGCCATAAGTTTTTTAGACACTTGAAATGCTGTATCAGAGCAAGAAGCGCTTTCCAAAATTGAACGAAGTCAGTGGTTGGTTAAGGAATTCATTTGCTCCTATGTCTCAATTGGAGCCAGTCTTCCATAGCCAATGTCAAATTAAATGTAAATGCTTTTGTGAAGATTATAAATACAATCTTAATGATGTACAACATGACTGTTCTTTCTTAAATGTTTTATTACATTAGTTTTTAATTGGAGGAAACTTAATTTTCCCCAAATTTTGGTAATTTGTGTCTACCAGACATGCAGTCGTTAAAATGGTCCATGGGTACCAAAGTTTGAGAAACAATCTTTTAGGAGGAAAACCATTGAACTGTGGGCCAGGAGGTCAATATTCTAGTCCTGTTTTCAACCTTGGTTATGCTAATATCTATAAACTTTAGTCTCCCCAGTCTAGATTAGATCGGAATTGCCTGTTCTTGCTTCCTTGCAGGTCTTCTGTGAAAAGCAAAGAAGGAAAGTGACGCACATTGCTTTCCACCTGCAAGAGCAGAGACGTGATATAAGGTGGTATTTCTAAAAACCACCTCTGGCTTCCTTGGTTTGGGTTCCCCTCTGGACATCCTCACCAGTGGTCAAGCCCATGACTTTGTATGTATAAATCTGTTCTATCATCATCTTGGGGAACCTACTTATTCTTAGATTCCTATTTAACCAGGATTCCTACAAATCTTGCCTTAACTCATTTGCCCCAGTGTACCAAGGTGATCCCCAGGGAAAGAAGAGATGCCAGGTTCCCTGCATCACCCTAAGGAAGGGTGGAGCTGAAAAGCAAGGAGAAGTCAGAAAAAAGACTGGGAAAAGGGAAGGAGAACAAGAAGACTTAGAGGAGACACATGGAACAGAGAGACGTGTGAAGAATCCGTGCTTGCTTCTCAGCCTTGGACTTGTATCAGGGACTTGGAGGACATGAAAGAAGACACTTTGAAAGAGACGTGTATGAGAGACCCATTGGGAGGTTGAAAATGGCAGCAGTGACTTGTATTTTGCCTTTGCTCTTTTCCTTCTAGACTTGCCTGGCCCCATCAGACCCTTTCTATGGGTTCCCGCCATGAAGTCACTAGACTTCTGGTAAGATTTCAGACCTCAGTGGCCCTGCTTTGGGCCAATCCTGTTTGGCTGGGCATTTTACCCATGAGGGGACAGGTAACTTTGGGTGTTTGATTTGGAAACTATACTCTCTTGTCTTTTTTTTTTTTTTTTTTCTTTTCTTTTCTTTGCAACTAGGTCTCACTATTTTTGCCCATGGAACCACAGGCTCATGTTGCCGGGGTACCACAGACTCAAGCAATCCCCAGCCTCAGCTTTCCAGGTAGCTGGAATTACAGGCGTGTGCCACCACGCCCAACTATATTTTGGGACTAGGTCTCGCTGTGTTGCCCCAAGCAGGACTCAAACCATGTTCCCTAGCCTCTGCCACTTCATAGGCTGAAGCTTACAGGCACATGCCATCATGCCCGGCCCCCTTCTTTTGTCTTTAGTGCACACTAACTGTATTAATAAGTTTCTGTCCATTAAACATCTTGCGCACTAAAGTATCTTCTGTCTTGATGCGGTAAATGGCAGAACCTTTTTAGAGTGAGGTTTGGGGGTTCCAGGATTCCAGGGTCTCTGTCTCTCTATCTCCAGCTCCTGGAACCTTCTCAAATTATTTGGAGGGAGTGGGGTTTCTGATCAGCTAGTTGTACTGTCCTTATTGCCCTCACCTACCCCCAGGCCCAGGCAGAGACCTTCTAGGATCCTCACTCAGCTCTTTGCCCTAGCCTCTCTCAATGCCTCCCAAGGAAACCCACACCTGCAAGTTCATTGACAAAGATCCTCTGCCCCCATCACCTCTGCTAGGACTGGGAAATTCTGCAGATTTCACAGCCTGAAAAGGAACAGGACAGCTCCACCCTGCTCTCCCCACCCTCTAAGGTTGGATTTATCCTTCTTTGTTGGTGGAAACCATAGAAACCACAGGTGACTGAGTCAGAAGGTAATAAACAGGATTCTTTACTAACAGAAGTTGCCTAAGGCAACCCTGGAAGGGTAGGGCTGTGGGTTTGGTCTCTGAGAACCTCCTAGAACTACAGAGTTCTTAAACCATGATAGTAAGTTAAGCCAACAAATACAACTAAATGGTCATTCTTTGAACATTCTCTCAAGGCCCCAAAATGCCCTTGAACTCCTGAGTTCCTCCATTCTGAGCTCCTTTCCATCCTTCAAAGTCATCATACTATCTCTTGGCTTTGGCTTGTTTTCTATCTGAGCTTCCAACTCTGTGAAATTCTCTTCCTTCCTTTTCATTCAGAAAATATTATTATTTGTCATTTAACTCTCTGGCCCCTGGAAGCATCTAGAGACAGAGCACCCTTGGTGGAATCTCCATGGTTCCAGGAGCTTCACCAACCTAGCAGTCCTATAGCAAGCCTCACAGTTCAGGGTGGGGTATCTGCGTCCCAGACAGAAGGATGGAGAGAGGAGCAAATAAAGAGGGTCCAGGGGTTGAAACAGTTCATTTACACCTGCCAAGGAGTAAACAGCACACAGGGTGAGACCATCTAATTCCACTACTCGAGGTCCCTGTTCCCTCCTTCTTAAAATATACCTGTGAACATACCTCTTTAAAATACCAGAGAAAGCATCTGTCACATCTTTGTGCCACCTGCCTGTCAACAGAAGCCTCCACTCTGCCACTTTATGAAAGAAAGGCAAACCTCTCATCAACAGTGAGCAAGAGCAAGCCGAGCATGGTGGCGCAGCCTAGGAAGCCGCGGTGAGGACCAGAGATCACAGTTCAAGTCCCGCTCGGAGCAATGTAGTGAGACCTAGTTCCAAAAACATAGCTAGGCGTGGTGGCGCATGCCTGTAATCCCAGCTACCTGGGAAGCTGAGGTTGGGGATTGCTTGAGTCTGTGGTACCTGGGCAACGTGAGCCTGTGGTTCCATGGGCAAAACTAGCGAGACCTAGTCTCAAAAAAAAAGTGAGCAAGAGCAGGGTGGAGGGAACTGCCCTCCCCCACCCCCTACCAGCCCACCAGCCCACCAAGGGCTGGTGATAAAGCTTATCTACAGAGAATTTTAAAACAGCAATCAACCAAAATCCCTGTTCTTTAGGATCCCCTAGGCCAACCATTCTAAAAATATCAGTGATAAGCTATACTTTCTTGGAAAAAATATTTTGTTGACCTAAGCTCTAGATCTAAACAAATGTCACGATTACTCTTGGCTTTCAATAATGGAGATATAAACTTCAAATGAGTATATTTTTATTGTTTGTCCTTTAGAAAACATTATGTTCCCAAATATTAGAATTTCTTTTGGGAAACTCCACACCTACAATGCTGCCCCTCCAACCTCCACCCCACCACCACTCAGCCACCTTGCCCTTCCCAGGGTAACAGGATCCCTGGTTCCTCTTCCTCATTATCTCCGCACTTAACAGTAGATTCAAAGGGACGAGGACAGTGCAGTGTCTATGAGTACCAGTGATGGACTCGCAGCAGAGTTCCATGCCTTCCCTGTCTATTTTTAAAATATTCATGAGTCTGACATAGTACCCATTGCTGCATAATCTCTTTGCCCCTCCTTTTCCCAGGGAGTCTTGCTTTTTTATCTTTATTTTATCTTATTTCCTATCTATCTATTTGTCTCTTTAAATAAATTTGTCTCTGTGGGTGAGTCAGTCAGGTGTTTCCCTCCATTAGCCTGACTGGCCAGTACCTGGAGTATTTCACCTCCCCCATGATTTGTGTGGTATGTAAGTGGACACACCTGGGCCTAGGAGCGAGGGGCTAGAGAGGCTCAGAGAGCACAAGAGAAGGCCAGAGAGAGCCCAGAAAAAGAGCATGAAGGTTCCTGAGGAGCTGGGATCTCCCTTGCCTCCCAGTCCCCTTGCCCTGCCCTGCCCTGCCCTGCCCTGCCCTGCCTTGGCCTGCTTTGCCCTGCCTGGTGTGTGTAACTGCTAAAATCAATAAAGAAGCTGAACAGACTGGTGAGCCTGATGCCTCATGCACACAGCCTCTTTCAGCTTAGGGGAAAAAAAAGCACCTGGTGTTGATGTGGTAGGAAAACAAATAGCTTGAGCTACATTACTTCTGTTTACCTGAACTTCTTATTTGCGTCTAAAATTTAGAACAGCAAAATGGAAGGCAAATAACAAGCTGTACTATACAGCTAATAAGGGCAAACATGAAATGTGATCATCCCATTTCTTGATTATGCCAAAAATAATTTTGTCTAATGGAGAAGGGACAATTTAAAAAATATCCCCAACCATTGTCAAACACTTAGGTGTGCAGAGGCCCGAGGCCCTCCTGGGTTTTATGTAAATTTTTTTTTTTTTTTTTTTTTTTGAGACTAGGTCTTGCTATTTTTGCCGGTGGAACCGCAGGCTCGCGTTGCCTGGGGTACCTCAGACTCAAGCAATCCCCAGCCTCAGCTTCCCACGTAGCGGGGATTACAGGCGCACGCCACCATGCCCAGCTGTTTTTTTGGAACTAGGTCTTGCTATGGGCCCCAAGTGGGACTCGAACCGCGATCCCTAGCCCCCGCCGCTTCATAGGCTGAAGCTTACAGGCACGAGCCACAGTGCCCGCCCCGGTTTTATGTAGATTTAATGCTTGGACTGTAAAAGTTTAGTGACCTCAAACAAAAAGACACCAAAATCTTGGTGTTGGTGACTTTTTAAATCAAATCACCTATGGCAGGTCTTCCTGGTTTCTCTAATGCATATATGTTGCATATCTACATGCTTTATACATATTCTGCATATATATGCTGTGTGTGTGTGTGTATGCTGTATATATACACACACAATGTAAACTTTAAAAGAAACTGTTTAAGCCGAGTGTGGTGGCGTGCGCCTGGGAGGCAAATGCTGGCAGACAAGAGGCCAGCGATTGCTTGAGTTCATAAGTTCAAGACTACCCCAGGCAACTAGCAAGACCTGGTTTCAAAAAATCAGATGGGCACTGTGGCAGGCGCCTATAGTCCCAGCTATCTGGGAGGCTGAGGCTCAGAATCGCTTGAGTCCACAGTACCCCGGGCAATTTGAGTCTGTGGTACACTGGGCAACATGGTCTCAAAAATAAAGAAAGAAAGAAAAGAAAAGAAGCTGTTTTGACCCATGTCAAATTCAAATAATCATAGAGTGGGACAGTGGTAGCAATGACAATATTAACTTCTGTGCTCTTCAAATTGTCCAAGGATGCCTGATTCTTGAGGGAGACCCCCCCTGAGCATGCAGGCCACAGTTACTGAAGTCCATGGGCCTGTCAGGCAGGTGACAGACTCACCAGAGCTCTGTACCTTGTCTATTTTTAAAATATTCATGAGTCTTAAAAAGGCACTTGCTGCGATAGGAGCACCTCCACCCTCACTGTGTTCTTGACTGGGGGCTGGGCAAGGAGCTGGGCCAGCCCTCTCTGACCTGCTCGCTGCCCTGCCCTGCCCAGGTTGGTGTCCTCTGCTTATCTGTGTGACTTCCAGGAGGAAGTGAAGAGTTTCACATTTCCTTTCAACAGATGAGGTGATATCTTTAAATAAACGGAAACTATACCAGAAGTATTTTAGTGTTTCATGTTTTTGCAAACATACTTTCAGACACGTTGTAGGGTAAGTGAGTTAGTCAGGCTTTTTCTTCCAACTAGGCTGTACAACCAGAACCTGGGGTACATCTTCCCCGTGATTGTGCAGCCCAGTGGGTGTGCACATGTGTAAGTGTGTACATCTAGGCCTAGGAGAGAGGGGATAAAGGGGTGCAGAAGGTACGAGCACATGAAGGAGCATGAAAAGAGAACCCAAAGAAAGAGCATGAAGATTCTTGAGGGGTTGGGGAGCTGGCCAGTATTCTGCCCACCCCTATCCCCATCCCCTGCCCTGCCCTGCCCTGCCCTGTTTGTGTGTCTGTGTGACTGCTAAAACCAGTAAAGAACCTATGCAGATTGGTGACCCTGATACTTGCATTACAATGGGCATCATGAACAGGTTGTTTGCCCTACAAGTGGTGACACGGATGAGATGCTTGCCCAACACATATAAAAGAAAAAGGTTTTATTAATATGTGTCCCCAAATTACTGGATAACAGAAAGTCTTTTTTTTTTTTTTTTTGAGTTGTCAATCACTTTGTACTGCCCATGCTTTGTCGGCTCACTTGTCTATTCCTACCTTGTTCTCATTAACAGAGTGATGTGGTTCTCCTATAAATCATGTAGTAACAGTCATACATGCATTTTTTTGGTAATCTCCCAACTTATTCATCATCTATCATCTCATTAATTTGCTCTGAACCCTAATTTTTAATAATAAATATTTGTCGCCGGATGCATTCTAATTTTATCATAAATACAAATCATGTTTACAAAACATCTGGTAATGCTCTAAGGATTTTATTTCTATTAACTCATTTGAGTCTCATGCAACCTTATGAAACAGATACTATTATTATAAAGGTTGTGAGTGACAGAGAGATTAAGTAATTTGCCCAAGGTCACCCAGTTAAAATGGGGCAGAACAGGATTGACATCAAGCCTACTTGAGCTAAATAGCTGCTGAACTGCTTCTCTTGCAGAAAAATATTAGGCTTATCCAGGGTAAGAGTTATCCAATTCATTGAGGAGCTACAATCATACTAAGAATTTTCTTTTCAGATCTAATATGAACTTAAAATAGACTTGTCTTGATCAATTACATGCTAATAACATTATATATACATATATATCACAGTCATTCTAATGACATAAGAAAGAATGTGGGCAAGAGCAAATAGAGCAAAATAATTATCAGTAAATTTTGGGAAAGGGTATCCACGCAGTTGTTATGCTATTTTGCAACTTTCTTCATGAATTTTTTTGTTTGTTTGTTTGTTTTGTTTTGTTTTTGAGACAAGGTCTCACTTGTTGCTATCTATGTTGTCTGGGGTAGTCTCAAACCCACAAATTCAAATGATCCCTGACCTCTTGTCTCCCAATGTTTGGACTAAAGGCCTGCGCCACCACACCCAGCTAAATTTGAATTTTTAATTAAGTTAAAATAAATGTGATTCTTTTCATTATAAATATTAATGTTGATAGTATGTTAAAAATAATCATTAAAACTTGAAAGAAAAATTTCAGATCTAAAGTTATGAAAGGATGGATAGCTTTTTCTTTTTTCTCTTTCTTTTTTCTTCTTCTTTTTTTTTTTTTTTTTTTTTTTTTTTATTTTTTTTTTTTTTTTTTTTTTTTTTTTTTTTTTTTTTTTTTTTTTTTTTTTTTTTTTGAAACTAGGTCTTGCTGTGTTGCCCTAGGAACCACAGGCTCACGTTGCCCGGGGTATCACCAACTCAAGCGATCCCCAGCCTCAGCCTCCCAGGTAGCTAGGACAAGCGATTCCTAACCTCGGCCTCATGCTATATAGGCTGCAATTAAAGGCACGCACCACCATGCCCGACCTGGATATCTTTTTCCAGAATTCTTTTGGTAATGGTAACAAGCACAGAGCTCGAAGACCACAGAGTTCAGAAACACCTCAGGACAGCTCAGGGGACACTTCTGCTTTCACACCATGTGCCAGAAATTGCCACTTATCACTTGCATCCAACCTCACCCTCAGTTCCAGGAACTCAGACTTGAAGATGGAGAAAGGAACAGGAGAAGCCCTCCTGCCTGCCTCCTCAGCCTGCCAGGTTCTCTTTTGCCTTAGGCAGGGGGAGCGCACAGCAAGTCAGCAACAACCAATCGCATTCAGTGGGAGTTTACCACCTCCCTTTCCAGAATGATGGGATCCCAGAAATGTTTGGTTTTCACTGAGCAGACGGTGGATCATAGGTGCCAATGGGAGGACCCTAGAAAGAAAGGGCTAGAGTGCTGGAAAGAACAGGGAGAGGGGTGGAAGAAGACGAAAGAGAGTGGGGCTTTTGAACGGAAGACCTGGATAGTGATATCTGGGGTACAAGGAGTAATGCATGTTTTTTTGTTTGTTTGTTGTTGTTGAGACTAAGTCTGGCTATTTGCCCGGGATAGTCCCGATCCCATGGACTCAAGTGATCCCCAGCTTCAGCCTCCCAGGTAGCTGGGATTACAGGCACCCGCATCCGCACCTGGCTACTTTTTTGAGACCAGTTTTCTCTATGTTGCCTGGGGTAGTCTCAAATCCATGAGCTCAAATGATCTCTGACCCCTTGCCACCCAGTGCTTGGATTACAGGCACACACCACCACACACGGCCAATAATATGGGGGGGGGGGGAGTTGTGGGTTTTCTTTTTTTTTTGAAACTAGGTTGCGCTACTTTTGCCCGTGGAACTGCAGGCTCATGTTGCCCAGGGTAACACAGACTCAAGCAATCCCCAACCTCATTTTCCCAGGTAGCTGGGATTACAGGCGCACGCCACCAAGCCCAGCTACTTTTTGGGGACTAGGTCTCGCTCTGTTGCCCCAAGCAGGACTTGAACAGTGATCCCTAGCCCCGGTCACTTCATAGGCTGAAGCTTACGGGCACGAGCCATCATGCCCGGCATGTTTTCTTGGGAAACGTAGCAAGGTGAACAGTAGGACCTGTTGCTCCAAGTCAACAGCCTTTAGAGAAGACCCACATCACCTCTGAAGACACAGGGAGTTCAATTTCTGTTTCTTTGAATGCTCGGCTGACCCTTGGGGTTGAAATAAAATAGTTTGCTTTCTTTGCTCACCAAGTGGCAGGCTCATACACAGCAACCCATCTCTTTTCCTGAGGGACAGCAGTGGGAAGTGTAGGTTTAGAGTGAGACAAATTTGGGGTCAAATCCTGGTTTTTCTTGCTTATTTGGTCTTGTTGAACATGATATGTCACCTCTCTAGGCAGAAGAGGTGTTTCTCATCTTAACAGGAGAATAATAAATACCTCATAGGGCTTTTGTAAGGATTAAATGATATAAAACATGCCATGTGCTTTATTATGCTTGTGCATCATAACTGCATTATTAAAAAGATAGCGCTCATGATAATGATCCTAAGATTTAGTCTTATTGTCCTTATTTTACATCTAAAGACGGAGACTTTGAGAAGTCAAATCTGCTTTGCTGCAAAAACCCTTGCAAAGGGTTTGTTTGCAAGTGAGTATAGTGACACAGAAGTAAGAGATGACTCCAGACTGCAGAGAGCTGCTCGTTGGGTCCTTCACTGCACAGGGAATGTATGTGGCAGCTGTGAGAAATGCATACTACCATGCTGAAGGTCTAGAGGAGGACAGAAAAGACTAATGCAAAATTCCCTGTATGAACTGGGAAGCAGAGCAGAGGAAGTCATGAGCTAATGTTCATGATAGTCTCCCGTTTGGAGGTTAGTAGCTGGACCAAACACCAAATCCAAGATCTTGGTAGATGTGGGGATGGAACGTCACATCCTAGCTTTATAACCTGGTCAACCTACTTGACCTCCAAGGCTCAGTCTTGTGTTTATCAAATGAGTAACACCAGTAGTAATTGCTTCACTGGGTAAAGTCAAGAGAAAGTTGATTGATCTTTGCCAAGCATGCAGCGAGGCTGGCTCTTCAGACTTAGAAGTCTGCCCTTATGAACCCAAACTGAAAACTTGAGTGTAAAGGTTGGAAAAAGGATCCAGGACTTGTGAACCTGCTAAATGACCCAAATTATGGTTCACTTATCCAAAGATTCATGATACGGAGAAGGCTGCTCCCAGAGCATGAGAAAATGACCTTAAGCTTGAGCCAGAGGCATTTGGGTCAGAGATGAGAAAGAACTTCCTGCAGCTGAGTTGTCAAATTAAATGAGAACTAATGGTTTAGAGTGGATGTGCTACTCTAAAAACAAAGTATCTACTCATCTTCTGGGTAAAATGTGTCATAATGAAGCAAGTTAAGACCATGAGCCTCCCCCTCCTCAAGCAAATGAGCTTGAAAATTTACCACTAGCAAGAGATGACCATGACCATGGATTAAGTGACCAGGACCACAGAGCCAACAGAAGTTGACCATTGTGGGGGTGGAGCTTCTGTAGCATTGAAAACCTTTACAAGGACTGTCCCAGAACTTTACGCTTCTTAATTACACCTGCTCTTGAGTCAGCCTAAAGCTGAGGTGAGACCCAGTGTCAGAACAGATCTAAGGGAGGAAACCAAATCACTTCTCAGAATGGGGCTGGAGGAAAGTGGTCACCATTCACTCATGAGAGTCACTCGCACAAAGGCAGGCTCTGGGCACAGTTGATCAGGCAGAGACAAGGACATCTGTCAAGAATATTAGCCAACCTTCTGTATGGGGAGGAATGTTGTTTGTAAGGTGCCATTGGGCCTATTCAACTGGGAAGGCCAAGCTTTGGGGCCTCTCTTCTTCTGACCACACAAATCCAATCAAATCTCATTGTATTTCCAGGGTTATGCCACCAGGGGAGAGCACAGCTATCAGGTGCAATGGGCAAAGATAGAAAGTCATGTCCCCATGGAGGAGTAGCTCTACCAAAACCTAAGACTGGGAATCAGGTCCCCAGAGCCAAAGACCTGAAACATCATGGGATGAAGCAGCAAAATGAGGCAGAAAACAATAGAAAGAACAGCCACCAAGAAACAAGAAGCATGGATACAAGCCAAAGGCGTTCGGAATGACCAATGAAAATAATAAAAAAAAAAAAAAAAACTAAAGGGCTTCAAGGTATGGCAGGCCTCTAGGGAACATTCATTTTTGACATGTTCTTGTTGTTCCTGAAGGCCTCCTTTGCTTGGGAAGCAAGAATAAAGGGGAACATTCCCAATTCCCACAGATGGAAGACTCGGTGTCATCCCTTAATCTCACTTGTTAAGAAAACTCTGAGGATACTGAGTCAGAAAGCTTCTGGGGGGTCTGAGAGTATGCAGATCTCTCAGTCCCCCTGGGTATTGATCATGTCAAGAGCAGGTTGGAGCACAGACCTGATCACTAGACACCTGACTTGAAGATTCCCTTGGAAACTCCTAAGAAGGTCAATCTACCTTTGGAGCCCCCAGCTCCTCTCAATCACTACCCCCATTCTGCTCCCACAAGAGGCAAAGGCCCCACATTTTTACAGCACTTCAGTCTTGGATTAACATAAGAAAAGTATCTGGCAAGCTAAATGCTTCACACTAGCAGAAGGAGTCCTGCACCCCATCCCCCAAGGCAGGCATTGCTCAGACCTCTCTTTCATCTGAGCTCCCAACATTCACAGAATTCTTCTGGACATAATATTGAAGAGAAACTGCTGATAATCCACCAGAACTGGCTTGCAAAGTAAAAACTTACCTGGGGTGTTTGTCCCAAGGGTCAGGGACCTTTAGAAGGAACACTGGGGAAATTGCGGACTTTACAGTAATGAGCCAAGAATGTCAAATTGGAGTTAGAAAGGAATTCCAGGTATCTAAAAAGCAAAGGTAGTTCACTGGGTCAGGGGCAAAGGAATGACAGAGTAGACAAATCTCCCCACATATTGATTTTAGCTGGGTCCTCCAGCAAGTCCATGCAGCTCAATTCCTCAAACATTGAGACCAGTTCTCTGTCAAGTCCTAACATGGAGGTTGGCGAGAGGAGCTCGGAGCCTGGTGAGGACATGGCCATGTAGGCAAATAACGGTTTAGGCAGAATAAGAACAGTGTCTTGTTCTTATTTAAAGAAACACCCTGGTCAAAATAGCTGGTGGCAGGGAGGGAAGTGATCACCCAGGGTGGAAGATGATGGAGAAGTTCACTGAAGAAAGCAATCCTTAGGAAGGACTTTGAAAGGGGTGGAAGTGGGGATGGGGTGGGGGAGGCAGCTGTGGGCAGAGCTTGTGCAAAGGCAAGGATTTGGGAAGCCAAGGCATATTCAGAAAATGAGGGTACATTCAGGGAAAGAGTAGGGGGTCTCAGGGGTGATATTCTGGAGCTTCTAACAGGCATGCCAGGAAGAGGCCCTAAGCCACCCAGCAGAGATCGGCTGCCTACAAGGAGGAAAGTTCCTAGGAAGCCATCAAAACAGACTCTCAGGAGTCCTTGGGAAAGCTAACCTGTCCCTTTACTCTTTAAATTCATCTCGGTGTGCTCAATTAGACAGCAAATATGCTAAAATTGGGAGCTATACAGAGATCAGTATGGCCCCTGTGCAAGAAGACACAAAACATTCCATATTTATACAAAAAATAAAATAAAATAAACACACCTATGACTTTATTCATGCTGTTCCCTCCTCCAAAATGTCCTTCTCTCCTTCTCTGTCCAGTAAACTCCTACCCATCCTCAAAGTCCCAGCACAAAGATTTTCTCTACAAAGCCTTCTTTGGATCACTTTTCTGGTCCCTCCAAAGTGCTCCCTTAAGGTTGTTTCATTGTCTCTATGTAGAGCTTATAGATGAGAATTCTGTTCACCACCAGTCTGCAATGTTCTAAAGACCAAGACTCTCTTATACTGGAAATAGGACTGCTTCTCTGTCTATACACTCCAGTGCCCAGCACGGATGAATACTGACTGCCAATGAGTAGGGAAGAGGGAGGGAGGAGGAAAAAAGGAAAGGGAGGGAGGGCACGAGTTCTGGTCTAAGGCACTGGCAGCTGTGCCCAGTGACCTGGTCTCCTTGCATGATTTTCTCTGCCTCATGTGACTGTGCCTCCCAGCTCTAGGCCTCAGCCTCTCCCCCACTCTGGGGCAATAAGGACACACCTCACATTAGCTGACTCCTGTTGCTAGTACCTGCTAGATGTACTATTAACCAAGATGGCCCTGCCTCTGTCCTGAGAGATGATGGCTGGTGGGGCTTAGGTCTCCAGTGAGTTTCCCTGAACCACCTGCCTGGTGAAGGAGAGGACAAGGAGCTTGAGCTCCCATGCTGGTTCCAGAATATGACTATCATGCTTTATCATTTGGGTTTCAAATTTGCAGAGCTCCAGTCTTGGAGAGAGACCTTCTTATCAGCTGTAGGGTGGAGATGGGGAGCTGATGAGAAGCATTGGCACTAGGGAGAAAGCAGGCATTCAAGAGGAATAGGACTCAAGCTAGGATTCAATGAAACTCTGAGCCAGACAGGCAGATGGACAAGCATCCAGCTGCCCCTCTCTGGGCGGAGGGCCAGATATTCCCCAGTAGAACCAGGAGCTCCCCAGTAGGACTAAGTGCTCCCCATAATAACTTAGACCCCAGTTTCCACCCTCCATCTTCAGGCTTCACTTAGCTCCCAGAGCTGGCTTCCCTTCTCAGCCTGTCACAGGCACCTTCTCTCCACAACACAGAGGGGCCTAGGGTCAATGGAGGGGGGGGGGGCTCTATCAAGGCTAGAGGCAAACAGAGCCCAGAAGTCCCCACTCCCCCAGCCCACAGGTTGCAGTCACACCTTCAGCTCTTAGTCTCCAGCTTTCCCTGGGAACCTCTCCTCTTAGGAGGCTGAAGACAGGCCCTAGGGCAGTAGAGGGTGGAGATTGGATCTCTGCCTCCAGGGAAGTGAAAGGGTTAACTCTCCTTAAGTGTACTGGCCAGTAAAGCCTGCTCAGCCCAGGGCGCTCTAAGTTCAGGCTTGTCTGTGTTCTCTCAACTTCAATTTCCCTCTTATTCCTCCTTCCACCTCTTGTGGATGCTGGGAGATGCTAGGGGCGCTGGCACCCAGCTCTCTCTGGGGTGTCATTGAAAGTTGTCTGTAATCACCACCTCCAGTTTATGAGCTCTCTTTGCCCGCGGCTACTCTTGTCACCCCTGGATCTCTTTCTCTCTCCCTCTCCTCCCCTCTCTGTTTCTCCCACGCTGTGAATAGGGAGAAGGAAGGATTAGAAACCTAGGAACAGAACAATGATCCCCTCCAACTGGAGGTGGAAAGTGGCTGGTTGCATTCAGGGACCTGCGGGTATAAAGAACTGCGGAGTCAGCGAAGCCTCTATAAACAAAACAGAGCGGCCAGAGTCAAGAGCGAGGACTGAGACGCCTCGGATCATTTGTGTCTAAACCCTAGACGGGAAAAGAAAATGGCACCCTTTCCTCCTTGATACAGAAATTGCGCTTTTGGAAGTGATTCTTAAACTTCAGAGCCTGGGCAAATACAAGGCGGAGTAGCCATCCCTGCTGAGGGAACGTGTTTGGAGGAAGATCCCGGGGAGAGGGTGGAGGGGTGCAGGTATTCAGCCCTGCCCAGCCCGCACCACAGGGTCTTTGGCTTCCCGATTGTAAAGCCGCATCTCCGAGAAGCCCGCTCAGTTCCACCGTCGTCCCCGTCTCCGTCCGTCCCCGCACACCCTCCCCCTCTGCTTCTATAGGATGAGAGGCCCCGATTTGAAGACGCCGCCCAATAAGTAGCCTTCCCTAAACAGTGTCTATTTTAGCAGCCGCTGTAGCTGCTGGCACTAGCCTGGGACTAGCCTCCGGAGGCCTGGGGTAGCTCTGCAGCCTAGTGGAGAAAGCGGGCCCTCCCCCCACCCCGCGCCCCCCTCCCCCCACCCTCGGATATCAGCCATCCCAGCCTCGAGTAACGCATGTCGTGTCCAGTCAAGCCTCAGCGTGACTCGAGGTGTCCTCCCTGAGCAAAGTCTAACTGCAGAGATAGCCTCCATCCATGGCTAGTGCAGTCCAGTGGCAGATAAGGGCCACACTTTGGACTCCACGCGAGGACAGCGCGCGCGCCCCTGGGTCCCCGGGCCCCTCTGTCCCTTGTGCTGACTGTCCTGTTCCGCAGCCTGGTGAAAAGGGGAAGACGAGGCCTGGGGAGGGGCGGGCAGCGAGTCACTCGCTCGCACGCAGAGATCGAAGCGGGCGACAGCCACGGCGCGCTCGGTCACCACGCTCCTCGCGCCAGCGGCGCCCGGCGGCGCGTTTATGCCTCATCACCCTGGCGCCTCGCGAGGGTCTGGCCAGGGGCGCGGGGTGCTGAGTGCCGAGTGACGCACAGGTCCCGACCTTCCGTGCGAGCCGGTGGGTGATTAGTTCAGATGGGAAGGAAAGAGGGGACACAGGAGGTGCGGCGAACTGAGCGCTCCCGGAGGGAAAAGGGTGGCGGCTGCGCCCTGGACGAGCGCCCCGCGGTCCTCGGAGCCCAGCGGGTCCGGTGCGGGAGGTTGGGAGGGCGGTGCCAGCCTCGTCCCCGCCCTCTCGTTCCGCGGTCCCTCCCGGCCCGGCCCAGCGCTGCCCCGGACCCGCGGGCCGCTTGGCCCCAGACCCAGGCCAAGCAGCGGAGCTGGCATCGCTCGGGGAGCCGTCGGCGTCCGGGAGCCCCCGCGGGCGGGGACCGGCAGGGCTGGCTGCGGAGTCCGAGGCACCTGTCGGCACAGGTGAGCGACTGGAAGGTTGGACGGACAGGGGCGGGGCGGCTGGGCCTGCGGTCGGTGGCGGGAGAGGATGGGACGCCGCGGCTAGCACTGGAACAGAACCTAGAGCAGGAAGAGGCAGAAAGAGCCGGAGCCCCTCGAGGGAGGGTCACTGGGAGGGGGTCTAGGAGACGACGACCGACCTCGACCTCGCGATCTCCGCCCCCTGCCCGCAATCCGCGGAGAGGTAAGGGGGTGGGGCAGCGACCTCAGCCCTCCGGAAGACAGACCTGCACCCGCTTAGAAGACTCTCCTCTCCAGACTTTGCCCCTCAGAAGATGGTTTTTCTGTCCAGGTTTAGAGAGCAAGGATGGGGCCCTACACCTGGTTCCCAGTCCATGGTGGTATTCACAGCGGCTGGGGGAGACCAAACAGTCCAAGACCAAGGGCGACCTGCTTGCACTTGGCTCATCTCAAAGGCCAGCAAGCCCATGTCTGCCTCACTCACCTCCTCGCCTGTGGCCCGCTGGGTCCCTGGAAGGAGTGGGTACACTTCAGGAAAGGGTCAGACAGTAAATATTTCAGACTTTGAAGTCTATAAGGTCTCTGCCACAACTGGCAGGAAACCAGCCAGTTGGTAAGTCAGTAAATGTGATTGTGTCCAGTAGAACCTGAAGGACACTGACATTTGAATTTCATATAATTCACACAATTTTCGTGCGCTTGAAGTCTTACTCTTCATTCAAATGTTTTCCTTATTATTTAAACAGGTACAAAGGCAAATGGCAGGTCCGACAGTCTCAGCCCTCTGCCTCCCCATGACCTCCCTGCAGACTTCCCCTGCCTCTGTATGGGAGAGGAGGCTGTAGCTAGATGAAACGAGAATCCCTATCCGAGGGCATCTGGGAAGCCACGGTTCTGTCTGTGACACTTGCTTTAGCTTAGGGCTACACAGCATCCTTTCAGGCCAGTGTGGATGCTTGTACCCAAGTGCCACCCCCCATGCAAGAGTAGGTCTATCTCCAAGGGGCTTCCCACATACCCCACAGCACCCACGGGGCAGCTGTGCCACTCAACAAGTAACAGACCTCAGCGCTTCCCTCTCCCCATTCCCTGTCTTTCTCTCCCCACTGGTGACTCCCAGTGTTCAAGGCTGGCCTTTCCATTCCTGTGTTCTCTTTGCAGGCTCAGGAGACTCCTTTCTCCTGGACACTGGAGCAATGATCCTTCGGAGGTGACCCAGGAGAGAAGGGATGCGGGCCTTTGCGTCTCAAGATGAGAGTCTTCCCCAAGGGCTGGTGGCCTCCCGCATTGAGACCTATGGGGGCGGGCTCCGGGCCCCTGCCCAGAACACTAACAATCTCTATCCCCGAGGAGGCACCAAGCCGGTGAGTCCGGACTGCACCCTGCAGATGACCTGGGCGGGGCAGGAGGGAGGACACCCAGGCTTGCAAGTCTCCGTCCCCTTGCAGGTTCGCTGACTGCCCTCTTCCTAGCCCTCACCTCTGCCTTCTGTCCTGGGCTGTGAGGGAGAGGCGGGCAGTGGCAGTGGAGCGGGGATACTGGGAGGCCACACCCATTCCAGACACCTGGGGCAGGCAGCCAGTTGGAGCCAGGTCCTAGAGGAGGTGCTGTTAGACAGGTCTGAGGCCCAGAGCCGGGGGTTGGCACTTCCCAGACTCCTGCCTCTAACTGGGAGGAGTCTGTGGGTTCCTGACACCTGCCTCTCTCTGAGTCAGGACTGGAAGAAGAGCAAAGGTTCAGGGTGTCCCTACTCTACCGTGTTGGGAGTGTGGGGACCTGTCACAGCTCCACCCACCCCACCCTCCTGGCCCACCTCCAGTGCTGACCAAGGAAAAGAGTGTGGGAGTTGTGGTCTTTCCCTCAACCTCCAGACTTCCCTCCACCTAGAGAACAGTTCTACTTCCTGCTGGGGGTATCCCCTGCCTTCCTGGAGGACAGCTGGGGACTCTCCCAGGCTGAGGGTGGGCAGGGAGACTAGGAAGTACATGGGGCAAATCAGGCCACAGGCAGATCGAGGAATGTGACTGGGCCTGCTGGGGAGGAGACCTGTGGCCACGACCTCAACCTCTCGCACGGAAGGGCAGCCGCTCCCAAGAGGACTGGACCCAGGCTACGTGCCCCTGGGGAAGAGGCCACACATGTGCGGGCCCTCATCCCCATGTGCTTGGGGGTCTATTCACAAGCGAGATAGGTTGTAAGGGACCCGAAAGGCAGTGTATCTCATGTACTACACCAAATTGCCACAAATCCAGGGTACAGAGAGCAGCTGTTGGAGGGGGTGGCACTGGGGGCACACACAGCCAGAGCCCGGGCATGTGCATGCCTGTGCTCCCGCTCCAGAGGAGGCCTCTGCTTCTGCCCCAGGCCCACTGGGGGAGCCAGGTTGGCATGTCCCTGCCCGACTCGATTTGGCCTCGCTGGCAGCAGCCACTCTGACTCAGGGCAGGAGTGACTCACACCAAACTGGTCTGGGGGGGAAAGTGAACCAGCACAGCATGCGGGCTACGTGCGAGCTGGAGCCAAGCCCAACCCTGCTGGAGCAAGGGAGGCAGCCCCCAGAATTCCTCTGCTCCTCCCCCAGGATCCCAGTCACCTGGGCTTCACTAAGAGTTCCAGCCATTCCCGAGGCTCGTCTCCCTTGGGATTCTGGGAGTCAGAGTCTGAGAAGCAGCATGGCCCTCCTCATTCCCCCAAAGTCAAGGTAAGGATCCCTCTCCTCCCACCCCCATGCTCATACCATGACGTCCTCTACAGATGTCAGAGCTGAGGGCCCAGGCAACTCTTCCCATTGCTGGATTCCACTCTCTCTGGAGACCCGTCAAGGATCTCCAAGTCATGTTACCTCATGAAAATGTCCACTTTCTGGGCAAACATCAAAATGTTGCCTTAAGATTGCTGGTACTCTAGTTCCTGGTCTCCACCAGAAGTTCCCTCTGCAGGGTCTCTCTCAGTGCTCTGGAAGGAATCTTTCTGGTCAGGGAGCCCAACCTCTATCTAAGGAGCTTTTCTGTAGACCAAGGTTCGCTGTCCATGTTCCAGCAATGCCCTGTCCCCTGTAATCCTAGTCCCAGATCATCCCTATGACCCAGGCCTCACTCACACTAGTGCCACACCACCTCCTATCTCCATAAATGTATACACACACACACACACGCATGCATGCTTTCACATGCATGCTTTCACATGCCATCCCTTCTTGGGCCAGGGATCTGGATGCCCAGGACTGACATCCTTGTTGGGTCTCCCAGGATTT
>PVHY01023450.1:0-20952 GCA_004024945.1 Uropsilus gracilis
GAAAGAAAGAAAGAAAGAAAGAAAGAAAGAAAGAAAGAAAGAAAGAAAGAAAGAAAGAAAGAAAGAAAGAAAGAAAGAAAGAAAGAAAGAAAGAAAGAAAGAAAGAAAGAGAAAATCAGGAGATGAGGAAGTTCTGGGGCTTTCTTGGAGGCTGGCTACCACACCCCCTTCACAGACACTGACTCAGTTCTTATCTCATGCGGCCACTGTGATATTCCACTGAGTCCAGCCCATCTTCAAAAACACTCTTCCTTGGCTCCTAGGATTTCAGGGACTCTTGGAATTCTTTTACCTTTTGGTGCCTACTTGGAGGCTTTCTGAAGCTTCTCCTCACCCATTTTGTCCATCCCTTTGGGTTGCTGCACCCCAGAGTTCTGTGAGGGTCCTCATTTCCAACATCAATAGACAACCTCTGCTCACCCCATCTCGACACCCCCTGTGCCCTGCACTGTACTTCATCAACCGACCCTACAGAAGGTCCAGGGCATCTGCCTTTCTCCCACTGTCGTCAGCTCAGATCAGCACCTCTGGGCCACTCTTTGTTCAGTGTTGGATTCCTCAACTAAAGGAGGAGAAAGGAGGAGAAAGGAGGCCACGCACGGTGACGTGCACCTGTAATCCCAGCTACCTGGAGGCTGAGGCTAGGGAACACCTGAGTCCATGGGTTCGGGACTACCCCAGGCAACATAGAGAGACTTAGTCTCAAAAAAACAAAACAAACAAACCCCCCAAAAAGGAGAGAGGAGCCTGAAGGAAGTAGGATGAGGCCATAAATCAATGTGAGCAGTACTGAGCTTTGTCAGTATCAGATGGAGAAGACTGAGGGGGTGATTTGATGATTGTTTTCAAACCTAAGGAAGTACTTTGCTTTGAGAAATCTGACCAAATGCCCTCTCTCCTCCAAAGACCAAATGGGAAAAGGTTAAGTTTTAGTAATGAGATAAGTGACAGATCTGGGTTAGAGATAGAGAAGCGCTAAATGCCAGGAATTAGCTGAGCCATGTGGACTCTGAGCAGCAGATTCCTTTTTATCAGCAGATTTTTAAAAGTATGCTAGGTTTTTGTACATCTGAGATAAATCCCACATAGACTGAGCTAACGGTGGGCAGGTGGGCTGGGAAATCCACCACACCCCAGGATCTATACTTCCCACTTGCTTGGGGAGCAAGTCCAAGGAGAGGCTGGGCTCAAAACCAGCTCTTCTCTGTTCCTGGCAGTGGTGTGATGGTGGCAACATGTGGGCTGCAAGATGGGTTTTCTCCAGCCTGCAGAGTCAGAGCTAAGTAGCCACTGCTACTCACTGCCCTGTCCTGATAGAGACCTGAGACTGGGGTGAGAGGCCAAGAGAAATGGAATAAAGATGGCCATAGGTTAGAACTTAGAAGAGGAACTTTGACTACAGGGCTGGTTGGTGTACCATCTCCTTCAGGAACTCTCTCTGACCCCACCAGGCTGGCTAAGGCAGCTCGATGGACTACTACTGCCACGCCCTGTGCCACTTTGGTCCTTCGATGAATTCTCTTGAGGTGACCTAAAAGTTTGTCTCTTTCCTTATCAGTGGGCTCCTTCATGGCAAGAACTCTGCTGTGTTGATGACTGTCTCTGGGGCCTGGCACAGGGTGTAGACCATGGGAAGTGCTGAGTAAATTGTTCTTAACTAGTTGGCCAAGGGAACAAAGGCCTTGGGGATTTAGTACTACATTATCCTCAGAGTGACTTCAGTAGAACCCATTAGAAAACCCTTGATTTCTTGGAGCCACGTTCCAACAGGACAACTGAGGAGTTGATCCAAGAAAATTTGTTCTGGTCCCTGATCCATCATGGATTAGGTGGATGACCTGATTAGAACCTGATAACCCCTTCCTGGTACCTCAGTTTCCTCATCTAGCAAGTGGGGATGATGACCCACAGATTCACAGGGTTGCCTTGAAAACCAAATGAGATAATGAGTGTGTAGGCAGTGAAAACATCTACAGAAAGGTCTTTAAGACTTAGACAGAGGTAAGAAGTTATTAATAACCTCATTATTATTCTTACCCAGAATGCCCATGGAGAAGCAGCATGTGGCAGCCCCAGCCCCCGCACCCCACCCTTCCATACTATTTCTGTCCCTGGAAAGCAGGTTCTTGGAGAGGTAGTCCCTGCTTTGCCACTGTGGGAGGAAGAGAGTGAATGTGGGGCAGACTTGCCCACTCCCACCCCTGCTCCTTCCCCAGCTATCCAGCCTGCCCCACCTTGGGGGTTCTCAATCCCTTCCACTTAGACACTAGCAATCCAGGGTCAGGGCAGCTTCACTGGATGTGTGGAGGTATTGGTGAGGCACCGAGGTGACAGTCCCCCCAAGTAGAGGCAGGTACAAGGGGACATGGCATGGCTTTCCTTCCTTGCTTGCACTTTTGAGTTAGAGTGAACAACTCAAGGACATCACCTCCTCCTGCATTCCTTCCCTCGGCTCCTCCCCAGCCTCAGCCCACCTTGATGGACAGTGCAGAGCTATGGGCCAGGGCTGGTCTCTGTCAGCTCACATCTCTCCCATCCCTGCATGTGAATGCAATGCTCCTGTACATCAGCCCACCCATTACTAGGGAGTGGCAGGAAGCAGGTGGCTCAAGGGTGTGGAAGAGACAGGGACACCCACACAGGTGGGGACTTTTGGTGACTCCATATTTCATGTAGCTCTGGGGATGCCACCAAGAGCCTGCCTGACAGCCAAATCCCAGGGATAAGGCCTATGGGTCACCCAAGCCTGGGTCGCATCTTTCTGGGTTTTTTTTGTTTTTTGTTTTTTGTTTTTTTTTGAGACTAGGTCTCGCTATTTTTGCCCGTGGAACCGCAGGCTCTCGTTGCCCAGGGTACCACAGACTCAAGCAATTCCCAGCCTCAGCTTCCCAGGTAGCTGGGATTACAGGCGTGCCCCACCACGCTCAGCCATTTTTTTGGAACTAGGTCTCGCTACAGGCCCCAGGCGGGACTCGAACCGCGATCCCTAGCCCCGGTTGCTTCATAGGCTGAAGCTTACAGGCACGAGCCACCGTGCCCGGCCCTCATCTTTCTGTTTTATCTGATTCTGAGCTACCCTGTGAGGGACATGAGGATAGAACAGATCTGGAGAAGTGGGGACCTCACTGGCTTTGAGAATAATCAAGACCAGGGGCCAGAGAAGCAGGGGTGCAGAGGATGGAAAGCCAATAGATCTCTGGGGTCCAGGGCAGGCGGGCATCTGGCGTGAGGTGTCAGACTGAAGCTCTACCCATCCTGTCCCGGACCTTTTCCTTGGGAGGAGGCCCTGAGGCCCTGAGTGGCAGCCCCTGGGAGTGTACCATGATCAGCGGAAGCAGCCAGGCGGCTCTGGGGAGGTCTCCTAACTCGTGTGGCTCCCCCTCCCCAGGTCTGCTGGCTGCTGACTTAAAACGCTGCCCTCAATTCTATCTTTAGCTCTGGCTGCTGGCTGCTGAGTGACAGGCAGGGTGGGGGCTTGTGCCGGGGTGGGAAAATTTTGCAGTTATCAGGTTTGCTGAGAAGGTAGAGCTGATGGCAAGGAGCAGGGCCAACTGCCTGTTTGTCACTGCACCTGTGGCCTGGGTAGTGGTGGCACAAAGCTCTGCAGATACTTGGGTTGTGGGTGGATAATGGGCAGATGCAAGTAAACTTGGGTGGGAGCAGAGGCTCCAGGGGAGAGGATGAGAGCAGGGCCAAGGGGGCCACAGACCAAGTCTTGCAGTCTTGCACCCTGAGGGAACTCCGCCATTTTGAGTACGTGACACCACTCCTGGCTGTTTCTTCATTTGTAAAATGGAACCAGATGAGGAATTTTTGACTTTCTGCAAGGGCCATCACTACTATCTCTACCACCACCTCTCATTGCCCCACCCACGCCCCTAGCTGAGGGGATGTTGTTGACTTGGAGTCGAAAGGAAGGGACAAGAGGGATTGATAGGCTTCTCCTACTTCTTCCATTAGGGTTAAATTCTTTTTTTTTTTAAATCAACTCTGGATATTGAGTTTCCTGGAAAGAATTCTCTTAGACAAAGGGCAGTTCAGTTCCCCAAGCACATCCAGCTTTGAGAAGCCAAAATGAAATTGCTTCTTGCAGAAGGTGGGCAAGAATAGCACTTCAACTGCCTTTCATCAGGACAGATATGAAAATCCCTTATCTGAGCCATAAAATGCTACTAAACTCTGTTCCAATTATTTTTTCTAAGAAGAAAAAGTGAGTTGTCCAAGAAAGAATGAGGAGGGGAGGAGCAGAGACCCTTGCAGGGCACACAGGTTGAACTGGAAGGGACCCAGCTGAGGAGGATCCAAGGCCATATCTGGCCCTTGTGAGAAAGGAGCCCGCCAGGAGACTTGAGGCAGGGAGAGAAGAGATGAGGTGCCTGGAGAGGGCCATGGAGCTGGCCTCCACTCTCCCCTGTCAGTCTAGAGGTAGGTGGGCAGAGCAGGCCTCTGTCACATTCCTGGGGGATCTGGTGGCCATATATCCCAAAGCCTGGAAGTCAGTTAGGGGGTACTGACCCCAGGGGGACCCCAGGGTACAAGACTGTTGGCCAGGCAGGAAGACCCCCCCTCACCCCCCATGGAAAAGAAGCCTGGTCCATGGAACTCATTCGTCCTCTTGGCCTGACTTATGAAAGGAATGGAGTATGATTGGAGTATGATTAGGATCTGGAACCTGGTACTTTAATGACAAGTACCTCCACTTCCTCCCTTGCTATAGGGAGATCACCTTTGTTCCTGCCTAATCAGACTGCAGATGTGAACAATTTTCCTTTTAAATGCACTACTTTACAGACATTTTTCAAAGGCAGGTGGGGGGTGGGGGGTGGGAGTCTGGGATCCCTGCTTCTTCTAGATTCTTCTTCCTCCTGCTTTAATAATTTTGCTTCAGAGAAGCCCAGGATTGCCTTCTGCCGGTCCTTTGAACTTCCTTCCACCTTCTCTCTCAAAGTCATTTCCTCCCACCCCTTTCTTTCACTAGCCTTTCCCCAGCCTCTGGCGCTGAGCTCTCAATAAGGCCAAGTTTCTCTTTGGATCCCCTGCTCCAACCTCCCAGCTCCAGCTCTTCCCACACACACCGGCTGGAATCATTATCCTCCCTGCTTGGAAAGCTGCTGCGTGTTCAGGTGTGCATCCCACATTGAGTCCAAGTTACTCATCAGAGACTTGCCTGGGCCCACACGCTCCTCACTGACCTGACCACTCAGGTGCCACTCCTGACACAGCTCTTCAGTAGCTTGTCATCTCCCTACTGCCTCCTGCCCCCAACCGCCCCCGCCCCTGAAATGCTCTTCCCCTGTTCTCTGCTACCTCCATAAAACACCCTTTGAATAAGCGGTCAAACATCTCCTCTGGGAAACCTTCCCCAGTATCCTCACTGAAATCTTGACCTGGCTTCCTTGACCACTTTCTAGAAAGGAGCAGGATTGGCATCTCGGTAGCGCTTGCATGTCTGAGGTGAGTGTCTGCGTGTTCCAGGAAGTCCTGAGAGGGTCATCCTTTCCAAGATGCCAGGCCCACTAGTCTGCTTGGTGTGACAGGGACAGGTTGACAGGCTCATTATGTAGGCAGATCTACTGGTCAGCTTTGGTGTCTATGAAAATGGTGGGACAGCATCAGAAGCAGAGGTCTCAGTCACCTTTGTGACAATGAGACTTTTCACTAATGCAGAGCTTCAAGGCTCCCTACAAGCTGTGGCAGGAATTTTAAAAGAGGTTCAGACAGTATCACCAGCCCCCAGAATGGCAGGCTGGTTGTTCTGGCCTCTCCACACTGCTATGCAGTGAAAACCTGGGGTGACCTGAGTGTACAGGTCAGCTTCACACTCGGCCCTGCTCCATTTCATGGTTTTAAGCCCAGTGATGACAAGAACAGTGTGTTTTTGCTGCGAGGTCTGGCAGTTTAACCCAGAGGAAGCTTGAGGTGTTTTCTAAACCTGCAATTTCTTTCAGAAGACTGAGGTGCTTCCTAAACCTGCAATCTCTTTCTTCCTCTCTTTTTTTGATTGTTCTGGCTGGAAAATGAAAAGTCCTCTCTGCCAGCAGTTAATTTACCAAAATAAACAAGAATTCTGCTTTTCGTGACAAAGACAGTTCCTGAAGCCAGTCTCAGGGATGCCAGATTGCAGTTCCAAGTGGGTGCAGCCAGCATGGTGACAACTTGCAGGTGATGTGTCTCATAGGTTATGAGAAAATGCAGTTTGGAGGGAGTGGAGAAAAGGGTAGCCCAGTCTTGCTCTCATCTCTAACTTCTCTGGCAACCAGTCTCATGCCCTTAACTCCTGACTTCCCCACCTTTTTAAAACCCCACATGACTCTTGTTTTCCTTCTCTTCTATTTGATTCATTCCCAGCCCTCCCCTGGCAAGGATGCAGACAGGTCTGCTGCTTTCAAACCACGTGACCTGACCACCTGTTGGCATCTCTCATGCACTCAACAGCCAGGACCCTTGGTGACCCTCTGCCCATGGGGTTAGCCCCTTCCTTGGAACTGCACATGAGATAGTTTCTTTGATAAGTTCTAGAAACAGCATTCAGACTGCAGAGATGCCACCTCACTCCTTCCCCTTTCCTGAATGCTGAATCAATGAAGACATGATGCACTGGGAAGGGAGGGGGCAGGCGTGGATCTGAGACAGAATTGCTGAGAACTGGGAGGATTTGATCAGGTAGGCAGAGTGGAGGGCCTGGGGGTGGAGGCTTTGAGTGGCACCAGCCAGGGACCATTAGAGATTATGTTGGGGGAGTTAAAAGCAGCGATTAAGTCTGAGAACATTGTCTCCTTCATCTCAGCTCCTGCTGAGAATCAATCCCAGTAATCACCACTCCTATCACCACTGCTGCTCCCAGAGGCTCAGCTCACTCTTGTTAGGTGACTTACAAGAGAAAGGACCCACCACCTTCCTCACACACCTACTCTCCTAACTTTCTGTTTCCGGTCCCCTACCTCGGAGAACTTTGCTCTTCAAGGCTTTGCAATTTGGATGGTTATCTTTTCCCAGATTTGATCTGTTCTGATCCCAGGGACCCCCTGGGTGTGACAGTGGGCAAGTATTGTGTCTAATACTTGGGTGCCTACTGTTAAGCAAAACAGACAAAGCCCTATCTTCTAGGAGCCCACAGTTTCTCCTGGAATCAAGGGTAACAATGGAAACTTGTAGAGAATGTAGAGAAAAGTTTCTCGTAGGCAACACAAGAAGATAAAGTCTTTTCGCACTTGCTGCTTTCATTTCTTGCTACCCCCCGTCGTCTTCCCCATAATTCTGTCCTGGAATAGTTTGGACACAACACCCCATGGAGTCTCTTTATTTAGATTATCTCCAGAGAGACACAGAGATGGCTCCAACTCTCTCTGGAGGAGTAGGTAGGCAGAACAATCTTGATAATAAAATCCAATTAACAATTTGCAGACCAGACTAAGTGAGTTGTATGGTGTGACACTTAGTGGGCAACTACTTGTACCTCTAGGACATTGTGCTAGGTTGTAATGGGAGGTGTGAGTGGAAGAAAGAACAAGAAAATCTTGCCTCTTAAAGAGCATGTCTTTTATGCACTTCTGCTATTATATGATTTATAAAAATTCAACCCATGCAGAACCCTTTGCAATCCAGGACTTGAGGATATTAAATACTTCTCAGACTCTTCTGCTGAGCTACCATTAAAGTTATAGTATTAATATCTCATGGATGTATATAATCACATGAAATTATCTTCTACTCTATAGCAGTATTGGTCTCATATAAAATGACCTTCTCTCCCTCAAACCCACCTTCCCCCAAGTCTAGCTATAATACTGAAGCAGAAAGCAAACAGAACGGTTCTCCTATCTTTTTACCTGGGCACATTATCTTCACCTATGGGACACAAGCACCCCCTTACTCCCCCCCCATGAATTAGGTAGTAGACACTCAATAGCTATTTATTGGCTAGCCCCCTTCCTAGGATGCCTCCCAATTTTGAACTTGCCAGGCAGCTCTAGTCTCTCCATTCTTCCTACCTTGGTCATCCAAACCCCCTACCCACAACTTTCTTTTTGTGCTTCTTGTAGTGGAGACTCCCTATTTGAGTTTGGTCCCTGTTTTTTATGTTTGCTATTGTTTTAAGTTTTAGTCCAACAATTATTCAGACCCCAAAATTCACTTATCACGCCTTTTATTAATTCATATTTAAAATGTTTATTGCCTCTCCACTCCTTCGACTAAGGGCTATGCTAGACCCTGGGAATAGAGGGACAAATAAGTAGAAAACAGAATTGTTTTCTACCCCAAGGATGGCTACAAGTTACAGGGAGAGATGGCATTAATCAGTTCTACCAGCTGGTAATTTTTGAAGAGGGCCCTGAAGGTAGTGGACAGGGAGTAATGAGAATACACAGCGAAGAGTTTGAATCGGTTGAGTGAGGTGGTCAGGGAAGGCATCATTGAAGAAGCGTTGCGCCTGCAGATGGGTGGAGGATGAGTAGGAGTTAGCTCAGTGAGTGCTGACTAAGCGAGGGGGAGCACACCAGCGATGGGAACAGCGTGTGTAAGAGTCCCGTGGTTAGGGCCAGAAAACTTAGCCAGCTTGAGCAACTGAAAGGAAACCAGCATGGCTGGAGCACAGAGAGAAAGGAGAAGTGGGTCGGATGAGCTGGGTAGGTGAGGCCAGGATTCTAAACGCAAAGAGATAATTTTAGCTGGAGATTATATATAGCTATAGCTGTAGCCTGACTGTATAGTCAAGACATAACCAAACATGCTTACTTAGTTCCAGAGTAAATTAAGTAGGAGGAACTTTGAGTAAAAACAAATTACCCAAGACTAGCAGCTGAGACAGGAGTAGATCTCTATATGAAATACTCTAAAAGCTCTGAGACTATAATGGGGCAGGACTGTTTGTGGAGTGACTGAAAGGATTGAATAAAGATTAGTGCAGTATCAGACATCTCCATTTCCAGCCAGGCTCCCCGCACCGCCCCTGACCTGACTCTGCCTCTTCCAGAGCAGAGAGCTCACTGTGCTCTTCCTTCTCGTTGCCATGACATCCTGCACACACAACTGCCAGGGCATCGACCCACTGCAAGGTGGGGATGTTTGCAGCTTGCATCTCCCACTAGACTCTGTGCTCCCTGAAGGCAGGGACCTTGCCTTAACCGCTGATTCATCCCTAAGGCCTGGCACAGTGTGTGACACCAAACAGATGCTCAGTACCCAGCAGGTGAAGGGAAATATGTTGTCCTGGACCTGTAGATCCATGTAGTCTGATGGTGATGAGGATGACAGAAGTGAGCAGAGGCCTAAACCATCTCTATCCTCCAGATGGCAAACTGACAGGAGAGTCGTGTGTAGACGTCTGTTTGGGGCTAAAACTTGTTCTTAGAGTGACCAAAACTGGGACCTTGTTTTTGTTGCAGAGTTTTGCTGTGGTTATGTCCAGCTCATCAAGTCAACAGGATCTGAGCAAGAAAATCCAAAGATTGCATTGAGAGGCCTCTCCACTAGTCTAGGATATTAATATTCTGAGTAGGAGCAGCTTTTGTATTTCCAAGCAGCACGTGCACAACCATCCTTTCCTTTTGCCCATAGAATACTTGATGAGATATTTAAACTAAGAGGTTAAATGATTCACCCAAGGTCACATGGCAAATCAGGCAGGCCTGGCAGCTTTTCTCCTCTGCCTTACCTTCTACCCCAGTGCTGTCCCTGTACCCATCTTGCAAAGAGACGGTTGTTAGCAGCCATTGTCCCTGATAGCAACATATAGCTCTTTGGGTCTTATTCCTGCTGAGTTGAGCACCATATGCCCTGGTGGGAAGACAAGGGCAAGGGGGTGCTTGCGGGGGGGCTGCTGAGCATACCTGACAGGGACTCAGCAGATCAGAACAGCAAGAGTTGAGTAAGCCAGGTTTGCTTTCTCTCGCCCTCTGAGGTAACCTGCTAGGTGTGCAGTTACTGAGCCATCACCATGGTCCAGACAGGAGCAGCCAGGGGCAGTCGGGAGACTTGCTGACCTGAAGGGAAGACAGACAGCAGATGGGAGGGGTGGGGGACCTATTTCTTTTAGAGCCCAGTGGGGCCAAGGAGCCACAGGCTGAAGACAAGCTTGTGTTGTCAATGAGTCCTGGATATAGGCGACAGCTGGCTTTTCTCAGATGCCAGCTACCCACCCTGGACAGGGCACGGTGGCGCCTTTCTTCAGGAGAATGAAACCAAATCAACCATTATTCTTCTTGTTCCTTTGGAGACAAAGGGTGATCTAGGTAGGGTTCAGGGTTTTGAGGAAAATTCACAAAACAACTGCTGGTTCCTGAGATCCAGGCATTTACTTAAAGATGAAAGGGCATCTCTACTCTCAAAATGTTTATAGTTTAGCAGGAAGATAAGTGGACACATAAAGATTGTACCTGAAAAGGAATGCGGCTAAGGGTCATAGAGAGGAAGAGAAGCTGCCTTTGTGAGGACAAACCATCGGTGGCTGGCAGTTTTGCACGGCATCTGGAATTAAATCAGGAAGACAAATCATGGTACCTATGCCTATGATTCTGGACCATTGAGCAAGTCCCATGGCTGCAAATATCCTTTTGCATCTAGAGTGAGAATGATCTCGGGTCCTCATTAGCGACAGGTGGCTGCACTGGGCACTTTCAGATACATCACAGGTCATCATTAGACCTGCCCCCAGGTGCTGGGCCTTCTCATTGTCCTGTTTCACAGCTGAGGAAGTTGAGGTCCTAAGGTTTTAGTATCTAAAGTCGATCAACTGGAAAAAAAAAGAGTCCGAGGTAGACTAGAAGCCCAATTTGTATATAAAATGTTAAAGGTTATAGAGATCTATAAACACTGTGTTCCAAGAGGATAATTGCCCCCCAGGGCCCTGGGCAATGCTGGTTGTCCTGTGGAGCAGTGCTGCAGGAATCTCTCTCTGTGGCACTTAGGTGTAGAGGTTGTGTGGGAGGGGCTGATCCAACAATCCCAGGTGGGAGGAAGCAAGACTAGGAGAGAAAACTCAAGACCACACACCTCAGAATTTTGGAGTACCAGCTGAAAGGCCCCTAGACCAAGCATGCCTCAGATGGTTTTTGCATCAAATGTTTTGGCCTCATTCCCAGTTCTCAGGAACCCCCTTGGACTCCAGGGATTTCTTCAGTCTCATCAGATGATCGGTCTGCGTCTGGAGGCTGTGGTCTCAAATTTCCCTTCGGTGTCACCATGAAGCATAACAAAAGTTACATTGGTTCTGATTGAGACTTGAGGAATTATCTAGCCCCATTCCTTCCATGTAGCCTTTGCACATTTACTGTGGATAACGTCAGAGCTGCTTGAAGGTGTTGTTTTGTTTTAGTGAAAGGTCATCTTATCACTATATTGAGTTATTTTCCTCAGCTGCAAAATCCAGGAAAGAACCTTATAGCTGCTGTGGCAGCTACTGAGAAGATCCATAAGCCTCATCTTGAACGTTCTGCTCCATCTGCAGTCCTGCCTTGTGTGGGCAGAGCAGGGGCTGGAGAGCAGAGTAGCACATTTCTCCAACTGAGAAGAGAAGAGAATGCTGTGACTGGCTGCCCTTCTGCTTCCTCATCTGGAACCCCCAGTGTCTCTGCCATGTTTGAGGCCAGCAGCCATCCGTCTTGTCTACCAGGCTCCTTATCAGCCTGATCTATTGGCAGTCAGAGTGAAGCTGACCCTTTCACCTGCTGGCTGCTTATCTGGGACACATGGTTTGTGGAGAACCGCCTGCCATGCAGTGAGGAACCGAGACTTTCCTTTCCAGGGGCCCTGTGGCTGACAGCAGCAGCACCGCAGTGTGCTAGGTCCTGGTCTCATGCCCTTCCCCTCCATTAGGGAGAGCAAACATGTGTGCTCTGTTGTGCCCAAACACGGGCAAGGAGCAGCGAGCAAGTGGGGATGTCTGCAGAAAGTGGAGGAAGTCACTGCTCTTCTTTTGTTCCAGTCAATAGGAGTTAGCCAGGCCTGCTCACTCATACCGCTCACCCTATTTTAAGACTATCAAAACACTGAGGTAGCCCATCTTCTGGACTATATTGTCTATGTGCCCCTTTACTCCCTTTTATGAACCAAACCCCTGGTTTGGAGAGCATGGTAGGTTTCCATAGCAATGGGCCTTTTAGCTGTTTCCATGGCAACCAACACCCAGACCATTTAGTTGTTAGTCAACTGACAGCTTTAAGTGAATAGGCTTCAGTCTGGAATCTGAGGGATAGGCCAGGGGAATCTCTTCACTGAAAAAGACACAACCACCCAGAATAACTCAACTCCTCTCAAGACTCTTTTAGGCCACATCTGTGGAAGCCCCATGCCACGTCCTACTTCAGGGTACCCCCCAACCCCCTGCCAACAACTAAGTATCCCAGGCCTTTACTCACTGTTCTGCTTCTTCCCCACAGGGTAGTTGGGAGACTGTCATCCTTTTCACACATCATCCTTTCCTCTGAGTCACTGCTCTTCCTATATACCTTCCTTGGCACTTATCCTCATACCAACCCAGTTATTTAAGTATTATTTGCCTTTTAAATTTGACATGAATGGCTAATCCCAGATGATCTTCCCTTAGCGTGGGCCTTGCCCATGTCAAGGACATCATCTATGTCAAACCACCCTCCCTAAGATTGTGAGTGTTCTCAGAGAACACACTGTTTTATCACCCTCTGCAAAGCAAGTTCAGATCAATCTGTGTCTTTAAAAAAATTCCCCTAAAATTTCAAAACCGAACAGAGGATTGGAAAGTGGTCAATGCTTATTGCTTTTCCTTAGCCTGAAGAGAGGACACGTATCATGCCTCCCATCTATCAGTTTCCCAAACTGGAGGTATGGGATATTGAGTTCCTTTATTCTGTAAGCAGAAGTGCCCCTTCATATTTTAACTGGAGTCTGAGGTTTTCCTGGAATTCATGCAAGAGAGGAGCTATATCTAAGCCTCTGTGGCTTGCTCAGTGTACTAGAAAAGTATGAAACTATCATTGGAAAGAGCATGACCTTTTTTATATAGCCTAAGAGTCTGTGCTTCCCAATGTTTTAATGACTCGGGGGGCGCTCATGAACTGTCTGTACAAAAGACGACCTTTCAGACTAATCCCCCCACAGGAACCCTACCTAGCTCACTGCAGCAGCTCTGTGGAGCCTCACAATGGCTGGTAAACAGTTATAAGCTGTTGCTTTGCCCTTCCGCTCTGACTGAAGAGTACACACCAGCAGAACTGCTTTCTTTACCATCTTCTTTCAACACATGAAGGCAAGAGTAGGAAATACAGGGTAGATAGGCGCTAGCCTCAAAGAGGCTCACGGACAACGGGATATAGTAGATGCATGGGAAATGAGCTTTCCCAGGTACCTCAAAAAAGTTCCCTGTGCAGAGGACAGCCTCACTTTCCTGAGGAGACAGATCACTGAACTAAATCTTCTGATTTTCCTATTTCTAGATGAGGAACAGTATCAGTCTCCTAGAAGAGTTAGTAGCTCCTGAGTGTGTACCAGGTGTTTCACTTGATTATCTCATTTAGTCCTCACAGCCCTACTGCTGTTATCCTATTGAATCAAGAAGCACAGAGAGGTTATGGAATTTAAAGATCAAACTGGTCGTCCTCCTCTTAATTGGTGGTCAGGATCCAGCTACCTACTGTCTAAAGCCAGAGCGACAGCAGTAAACCACCTTTGAAATTCACACAAGGACTCAGCAAGGGAAGGCCAAAAATACTGTCCCTTTAGACGCAATGTGGAAGGATCACAAAAGATCTTAGCCAAAGAGTAGTACAATATTTGAATGGCTCCTGGAATTAGCAAGGAAATCTTGGCTATTGATAACTTTATTTCCGATCTATTGCTGTCCCCTGGTGGTTTTTCTGGGAAACACAAGTCAAAGAAACCTAAGGGTCCAGTGAAATTATTGGGATGAAAAGAATGGCACCAAATGACTTCTTTGGTGCCAGACTACCTCAACCTAAAACAGATGGCCTTCCAAGGTCCACATTACCCAACTCATCTGTGGACAGGTTTGCAATCACTGTGATAAAGCTGATCAATAGCACATTGATTCCAAACACAGTGACAGACACCCCCCATGATTATACTTGTACTTCAGAGGAAGAAGCACCAAGACTTACATGCTAGTCCTTATTTGCTACAAGCTCACACTTCATCGTTGAGCTCTAAGGCTCTCGTGGCAGAGGATCCCCGAAGACCACTGTGCTTCAATGCCAACCTTATCCTAACAACCTTTATACCCCTCCCCTGAATTCCACTCCCTTGCCCTTTCAGATGCTGTTACTCAATGAGATGATGTTTGCTTACACTGCTTCTCTCAAGCATGCCTGATGGCATGAGTTTGCAAAACAAAGCTATTTTATGTAAAATGGATGAGCTCTAACATTTAACGCAAAAAGGGGAAAACAGGCAGTTTCTGAGTCACGTTTTTACTGCACTCTAGGGCTCCTGAGCTGGGTGTCCACCTTCCATGGGTCGAGGGGGGTCACATTATGTCTGAAGAAGCAGGTAACCACAGCTGCTAAATTTTTATTTATTCAAAGGACATTCCAGGTGCATGGACAGGCCACAAATGAATGGTGTCAAGTTAAAAAAAAAAAATCAAGCATCTGCTAAACAAGTGTTGCATTTAATGAAAACCCTTAATTCAAAAAAGGAGACAGGAGAAAACTACAGAGAACCAGCCATCCAGAGGTGAATTTCTGTCACGGAACACCTCCCCTCCCTGAGACGCCAGGCTCAACGCAGCTCCTTGTGAAACAGTGGAGTCGGGGTGCTGTCGAGTTGAGCAGGCTTGTGGGCCAGACACACTGAACTCAACGAGGCACTTAGAGATGAGGAGCCAGCAGACTTAATATTCCAGCAAGGTGGGTGTGGTTTGGAATTTGCCTCCGCTGCAAGGGCCATAAGCCTAGGACAAGCTGTTCCATATACCTCTGCAGCCTCATCGGGGTCCTGACAGTTAGACTCCCCTGATTCAAACAGCAAGAACCACAGAAGACAATTAAATCTGTCCTTACAGTCTCACTCTCTTCTTTCCCTCAAGCCCTTTACAAAGGATATTATGAGGGCAACAGTAACAGTTCTGAGGAAACTTAGGAAACAGGGTCTTAAGACACTTTTGGAGGTTGAGTGGCATAGGACTGTAGTCTAGAAATTTCTTTAATCTTATGGCACTGATTTAGACTTTTAGATTTCTCTTCCTCTCCCTCTACCTGTGCTCTCACCCCCAGATAGACATATTGGCATCAAATAGTTCTAGCTTTCAATCTGTACTGGGATTTCCCAGCAGAAGAGACGATGGCCATTGTCATCCTGAAGTTCCCACTTCACCACTAGTTTTATCTGGAAAGAGAGAAAAAAAAAAATTAAACCAGGACCATATCTCAACAGGAACTGATTTAATTACGAATCCTAGATATAAACTAACAAACTACCTGATGCCTTGTATTTCTCTTCTTTCTTGATGCCATCATAAAGGATGCTTGGGATATGGGCACAGCCTATAGCTTTAAACTTAGAAAACTGAATCAAGTTATATCTATGATTTGGTATTAGCAGGACCAAATAATAACCTAGTCAACTTAGCATAAAGAATTTCTAAAGTATTCTTTTCCTTTTATCAATGATACATAAATGAAGCTTTATATGAAGATAATTTTATATTTAAACAATACTCCCATATTTGGCAATCTGACTCAAATTTTTCTAAGTGTAACTTTGAAGAGAACAAAAAAGGTTAGATTTTTAGATATAAGGAAACATCTGTTCATTAGGAATGTAAATGTCAAAGCTAAAAGGATGTTCAAAGAAGTTCATCACTATGAACTTCAGGAACCACCACCTTTTTAGTAATAGTTTTATTAACTTTGTAAAGGGTGATACCCAGGTTCTATCTCACAAGTATTTGGTGGAAGCGGATACAGCAGATGGGTCAGAGAAGGTGGAGGTTGGTGTGGTGAGTTGGGGGGAGAAAGGGGGAAGAAGCATGGAAAAAAGCTACCTCTATGCTACAGCCCTAGGAAATTACTACTCTCTTGTTAAGAGACTAAAGGACATTCAGAATCTTCTGGTGACAATTCTCTAACAACTTGAAATCGTGAACTATTTGATACCTGGCTAAGATCTTTCAACACTGCACAGGTTCTGGAGTGACAAGATCTGGCTCTAAATCTCAGCTTAGTGGAGTGGACCTCTCTTAGTGGAGTGGACCTTGTTCACAGTGCAGAACTTGGGGGCACCGTTCATTTAACACAGGGATGACATCACCCTGATGACGGGTGGTCATGAGAATCAAATGAGATACAGCGATGCCTCACTTAACACCAGAGATACATTCCGAGAAACGAGCCGTTCAGTGATTCTGCTGTTGTGTGAGCATGTACACTGAGTGTGTGTGCTCACTGATATGCTTGAGGGCCCCTTGTGCTTGTCACGGTGCCCGCTACAGAGGGTTTTAATGTGTGGTCTGCAATACTGCCCTGAAGCAAGATTACTACCTCACGCTTAACAACCTCAGGACTTGGCAGTGACTTTCCTCCTTCTGGCTGAAAGTCCTATTTCCAGAATAGGGAGGTTTCATCCATACTGAAGATTTGCTCTGGCAAGTAATTTCCCTCCACAGTCACTTTATCTAGAGTTCCCCCCAAAATTTCAGTTACCAGTACTTGCAGACTCAGCACTGACTTTTGGAATAAATGATTCCTGCACCATTTAAATCACCCAAAGCTAACACTAAATTTAACATCACAGTTGTATTCATGCTTTTCTTCAATATCACAAATGTTTTGCTTGGGTTGTAATCATCATAGGCCTGAGCGAGACATGCTTCTGAGCCTGATTTTCCATTTAGGTCATTAGAAGTCTTTCTGTATCTAACTTGAGTCTGATTTAGTTTTTGCTAATCTCACTGCTTTTAGTGAAACAGATCTTTGAACAGCTTCCATCACTTTGTTCTTCACTATGGTAGTAACGGTGAAACGGGACATGTCTGGCCAGTGAGCAATAACCATCACTGATTTTCCACTTTTGTAGTCCACAGTCACTTACAATTTCATTTCCAGGTCAATTACTGGAACGAGCCTCTTACTGGCAGTGGATTTTGTATGCTTAGGGGCCACAATGAAGACATAAGATTCAGTCAAGAGCGAGGGGAAACAAATGATGCTGCCAAGAGATGCAGTGACCTCGAGGGGCATGAGACACCTGATATATAAACACCATGACTGTAGGATGGCTACGCTGTCACTACTCACTAGTCAACAAGATTTGGGAGCTGCTGTCCTATACGCGGTCTGCTGGTGACATCATTATGTGGTGCACGACTACTGTATGTGAAAAATGGCCTCAGTAGGCCCAGGCTAACCATAAGGTTAAAGAGAGAACAAAGGGACACAATGAAAAACATCTGTCCTCCCTATGATTTCTAACACTCAAAGTTTCTCCTTTACCTCAGGTTTCTGCTTCTTCATCACACAGATGGACACCAACTCCAGCCTCTGCTTCCTGTCCCCTCTCCTCAGATTTCTAATCTAGTCACAAGGCCCCCAGAGTCCCCAACAACATTGTCACTTACAGAGGGGTACTCATTCTTCACTGGTAACTTATTCATGTAGCTGTAGGTCTTGTCCTTTTGGATGGGGCAATTGATTCCAGACTTACAACCATCAGACTCAGGAATGGGAAAGGGAACTGGGACGCCCAACACGATGCCGTGCACCACAGCCACGCTGGTCTGAGATTGAGTAGCTAAGGGGGGAAGGGGGAGAAACAGATAGTGAAGGAAACAGTGTATTTCCAAACTCCAGATGAAAAATTCAGATATATACTCAAGCAACTACACCATGATAGCTACACATAAAGAAATTAGAGACTGTTAATTTCTATGCTCTAGTTCTCTTTGCTGTCATGATTAGGATCACTGCACATATCTCAAGACTTGGAAAATGACTAAATTAAAGGGGGCTGGTATGAGGAGTGGTGGGGGGCTGGGGGAAGCAATCAGCAGGGGTTGTTTTCACTGCTCCGAATCACACCTTGCTCCAAATCACACTGTCTTTCAGTTTCTTAGGAGAAGTATAGCTACCTAGACAAATAACCTTATCCAGCAAGGTAAGTGACTTTGAGCAATAAACTATGTACTATCTACATCAGCTTCTGCATATGGTGTATCTTGGAGCTTTAGGGGACTGGTCTGTGAATTTCAAATACCATGCCCAAAGGATTCCAAATTAAGGATTAAAGGGAAGGCAATGTGAAAAGAGAGGATAAGGCATTTCTGGAGAAATGCCAGAGGCTGTAACAGCAGAAAAAGATATAACCCTTTAGAAACTGGTAAGATTAGGAGGCACTTTTCTTGCTAACCTCTACCTTCCATATCACATGATGGGCGACATGAATATGGCAACAGCAAGACAACTGAGTTTTGAGAGAATTCTGGAGATTGAGCATACTGGCTGTTTCTTTCTGTCTAGCTTGGGAATGACTTCTGTTTAGAAAGTGCTTTTTGGCTTGGAACAATAGAGGATTCAGGATGTAGTCCAGGAGAGAAAACAACTTTAGTACTGACAGACTTAAGAACAAGAGATGACAGGAACTTTGAGATTTCTTATTAGACTGCCAAATCTAGTTACATAGGGTAGAAAATGAGGGAACAATTCAAGGTAGATGCCTTTTCTAGAAATAAAGAATTCACATTTATCTAGACTGATGGAAATCTGAAGGTGATGAGTGTAGTACAAGAAAGCACCAAGTTTCAGTAACATTTCAAGTTGAGGAAGCAAACTTAGGTTTCTTGATTGTTTCTTGAGTCCACACTGGGGTCCCTAAAATTCAGAGTCTGTTAAGTATTAATTGTACCTTTATCTTCAGGTAGGACAAATAGCTGGAAGATATACTATTTGATAATACATTTTGGAGAAATTCCAACATCTACAAACTTGGGGTCTCTACTAAAATTGTAGTCTGCAGTTTTAAAGAACTAACATTCTCCAAAATTCCTACTATGAAACACGGACCAAAATAGAAAAAAGTCAAATCGCCTTCTTTAACTCATGAACCCAAGCAAATCTCCCTGTTTGCTTAAAGGGAGCCTGGAAGCTATGGTCTCTGGAAAACAGGTATATGGCAACTCAGTGCAAGAAGGCTCACTGAGCCTAAGGGCTCAGTGGTCAAGCTTTGCAGAAGCTGGAAGGGAAATCACAGAGTCTCTGATTGCCAATCCCTTGCCCTACAGCTTGCATGCTTATTCTAACACTTGAGACTGATGCGATACTTTAACATGAAGACAAAGGTCAGAGCCACTTTTACTCACTGCTGGTGAAGGTAACATTGACACTGTAAGATTGTCCTTTCTGCAGTCTGCAAGGCTGGACAGGGCATGGGATCACATTTAATTCCTTTATAACTCCAACTTCAGAACCTGCAAAAGAAGAGAACTGAATTGGAATACGAGGAAAAATAAACCATACAGGGTTCCCTAACAGAAAGGAGCTTCTCTCTTCCCAAGTACAATGAGGTCATTTTCCCCTAACAGCTTTCCTGGGATAGAAATCCTTAAGAGAATACCCAATGAAAAGTCAGAACCCAGATTACTTGTTTTCAATTAGCAATAATCGCGCCTCGGATAAACCTCATTGGCTACGATACTGCCACTGCGCAAAGCTAGAACCCAGATTACTTGTATAGGTAAAATCATATCCTTTTAAATCAAGTGAAAGGGGAGCAAATTGGTTTTTTAACCAAGAAATTATTTCATAGTAAACAATACTCAGAGACTGCAGGAGGTTGCCTTTCATTCTAAATTATAAAGGGTCACAGTTCAAATTTAAACTTGAAAGTGTTCACTTCAAACTCCCTTAAAGCATTCAAACTCTCTTAAAGCATTCCTGTTCCCCTTTTCATTTCATAGCAAACAGATACATATATAAATTTGATTAAAGTTATTCATTAGGGGGAAAACTACACTTTAATACAAAAATAGCTAGGAGGCTAACCAGGAATCTGAAATCCCAAGGAGGGAGGTCAGAAACAAGTTAACTTGTTTCTCCAACCCAAGCTCTACAGGAGTAAATTTTGGTCTTATTATTCTGTGGAAGGTCTGCTAACCCTGGTAATAGACAGAAGCAATTTAACATTCCTGATTCCAGGAGTTTCAATACCTGAGTATTTCACTTTGACTCTATGGAAATTGTACCTTGGGTAGGAACATCTCAGAAAAAACCCCACAACAAGGAGTTTAGGTATTGTTTTAATAAACAGTAGAGCAGAAAGAGTCCTGTGACATGTCCAAGGTCACTGTGTCTAGTAAGGGCTGAACTGGGAGTCAATGAGTAGGCCTGGTTTGGAAGCCTTTGCAATTGGGACCTATAGGAAACTTGAATTACATAGCCACCATAACGAAGGGAAGGAGGCGCCAAGGAATTTCCTGACTGGGAACTATTTGAAGATTCTAGATGAAGAGCCAGGCTCAAACCTGACTCTTATTTCTTTAGGTCTTTTGCTTCAGCATCACCTCAACCCTTACTACTATTTTCTTTCTACCCTAGAGATTCAACCCCCACACCCTTGGAAATTTTCAGTGATGAAGGTGGCACCTTCTCTTCTGATTTTATCTAAAACTTCCAAATTTCTCCAAAACTTCTGGTTGAGACTTGGCCTACCATTTTCTTTTCTCAAAACCTCTTCATTCTTTCACTCCAAACAAATTTCCTAGGATAATAAGCAATACTACTAAAAAAATATGCTGGCTTTTGACATGAGGCTGATTCAGAAGGCCACTCAGTTCTGATTAAATGGACTATGGAATTTAAGAGGAACTACTATTAATGGAGAAATGACCCTAAACTGGAACAAACTGTTACCCCTGAAATGGGAACAACCTATACCCATGGCACTTCTCAGTTTTCGTCCCCAATTATTCATCATATTCTGTGAGGGAAGAAGTCTATGAGGCTTACCTTTTTTTTTTTTTTTTTTTTTTTG